>JAVIAB010000088.1:65842626-66010126 GCA_032433765.1 Megaustenia siamemsis
AAAATCAGACAGACAAATACAGACAGTGTATGGATGGATGGACGAATAATCTAAATGTACACAATTCTGAAATGTAATTCGTGATACAGAGAGCGAAAGAGAGAAAAAGCGAGAGAGAGAGAAAGAAAGAGAATGATAGAATAAAGTGATATAGTATGGAAGAGAAATTGGTAGAAGCGACAAGAAAAAAAAGCAATGAAAGAAAGATTCAGACTTCGGAGAAATAAAATGAGTGACGAGATAAAGAGAAAGTATAAATATAAATGATAGACGATTTGAAGGAACATAGGCGTTCCTGGCCATCGGAGGTTTGACCGATGGGTAGACATGACTCAATCATGGATCACACGGTTGATCAAATTATAAACTTCACTTTGTGCAAACCAAATAGTTCGATACGAATGTATTATCTTCACTTTCTTTGTCACGGCTGTTTATTATCATATCAAAGTGGCATTTTAATTCTAATATTGAAAACCTTGTCCTAACATGGACCCTTTCTAAATCACATTTAAGAAAGATCAATACATTGTGAGATGCGATGCTTGAGAAAAGTGGCAAACAACACAAGAAGAGATAGAATACCAAATGAAACCATAAGAAAAATGGTAGGAACAAAACCCTGCCAAGAATATATAGAACAACAACAACTTAAATGGTTGGGTCCTCTGGTCAGAATGAATATTCACCAATCACCATCAAGTGCGTTCTTCTCGAGAATGCATGGAAAAAGACCAAGAGGAAGACCCAGAAGAAGATGGATAGATGCAGCGATAGAGACATGTAACAACAAAGGAAAGTCACTAATTCAGACAGTTCGAGCAGCTCAAGAACGACACATGATATAACCACAACACCTTTTAGGTATCAGTGAAAAGAGAAAAGAAGAAGATGGATAGATGCAGTGACAGAGACATGTAACAACAATGGAAAATCACTAATTCAGACAGTTCGAGCAGCTGAAGAACGACAAATGATATAACCACGACACCTTTTCGAGAAACGAGAAAAGAAAGAGAGAATTGAAAACCTTGTAGAGGTTATGTTCGAACATGTCTTGAGCATAGTACATTCCATACATTCTAAAAATAAGATATTTTATGGGAGTGGTTTCACTTTGTGGCATCTTGAAACGAACATGTTTTAAATAAAGTCAATATTTGTGTATGAGTGCGTGTGTATTTACAGCACGCTCGGCGGGCAGAACAGTCAAAGAGGACAGCTGTGCCGGGTTGCGGTAGCATGGTTGAGTAAACCAACCCTCTTGAGACCGACGTTCGGACAACCCGTCTTTGATTTCCGCTGGAAGCAGTGTCAATTTACTCGTGGTTGGAAATAAGATACCCCCGCTGTCAACCCAGTCGCTGGCAGAAATGGGTACCAGAGTTCATACTCTCTGGGAAGGTGAGGAATGGCGTCTCGCTTGTGAGTTACGATGCGTGAGGCGACACTAGACATGAGTCTCCTAAAGCTTATTAATAAGCGGCCAAGCAAATACCGGTAAAAAAGAAAAACGCGCGTGCTCAATCTGCGATTCTAGTCTTGTACCTTTAGCAGCGGTGCGTGTGTTATGGCTATGAGCAGCAAACAATGGAGGTGATGGCAGTGACCAGGGCATTCATCTGGCTTGAGTCACAAGACTACACCCACAACTGTTTACTGAGTGATTCGATGAGCATGATAAGAAAAGTGGAGGCGCGCTCTGTACGTAGGCAGGTTGTCGAGTCATTGCAGATGTCTATGTCCCTGGACATGCGGGAGTATGGGGAAAAGGAAGAGCGGACAGGTTGGCTAGCTGCGCTATCATTGAAGACGGTCAACCAATGGATCGGGCGGATGTCATCAATGCCCTCCGAGATGTGGGAAGAGCACAGGACTTCGACAACCACGAGTCCACGTCACTCCTTCGGATGAAAGAGATGGGAGTTAAGATGGGCACAGCCAGAAAAGAGAAACTTAGTGGGCGTGTAAGAAGACTTATCAACCAACACAGAACTGGAGTCGTCAGTTGCTGGACACTGCGGGACTTGCTGAGGAGGGGATCTGAGCACCTATGGACATGTTTGGAGTACAATGATGACCCGCAAATAACTGAATAACTCAATAACTGAATAACTCAATAACAGAATAACTCAATAACTGAATAACTCAATAACTCAATAACAGAATAACTCAATAACTCAATAACTGAATAACAGAATAACTCAATAACTCAATAACAGAATAACTCAATAACTCAATAACAGAATAACTCAATAACAGAATAACAGAATAACAGAATAACTCAATAACTCAATAACAGAATAACAGAATAACTCAATAACTCAATAACTCAATAAAAGAATAACTCAATAACTGAATAACTCAATAATTCAATAACTGAATAACTCAATAACAGAATAACTCAATAACTCAATTGATATATATTATTGTGTAGTTTAGTAGTTAATGTTAGTAACAAAAAGATCAAAGGCTGGCAAATCTGAGAATTTCGGGACATGCAATATTTAATTTTTAACTACAAAAGTTGCTGGAATTTTAAGAAACATATTTTTTTTTCTAATCCCTTTGAGTGTATAATAGAAGAAGCCTGCTTTTTTTTATTTTCTTGGAAAGGCACAAATGAGCAGATCAACTAAAGTTTCAATGACAAACTGCTGTGTAAAATAATTATTGTACAGTTAGGCATTATCTTAACCTCATGCAAATCCCATAGTAAGAAGGAATATAAACTTTACTTTATCTCCGGCCACTAGTATGACGCAGATATAAACTTTACTTTATCTCTGGCCACTAGCATGACGCAGATATAAACTTTACTTTATCTCTGGCCACTATCATGACGCAGATATAAACTTTACTTTATCTCTGGCCACTAGCATGACGCAGATAAAAACTTTACTTTATCTCTGGCCACTAGCATGACGCAGATATAAACTTTACTTTATCTCTGGCCACTAGCATGACGCAGATATAAACTTTACTTTATTTCTGGCCTCTAGCATGACGCAAATATAAACTTTACTTTATAGCAATTCAAAGTGTCAACATAAGTATCTGCTTCACTGGTTCGCATTCCAGACCACTAAGCTGTCAGTACTATAAACCTCACTTTATTCCAGACCACTAAGCTGTCAGTACTATAAACCTCACTTTATTCCAGACCACAAAGCTGGCAGTACTACAAACCTCACTTTATTCCAGACCACAAAGTTGGCAGTACTACAAACCTCACTTTATTCCAGACCACTAAGCTGTCAGTACTATAAACCTCACTTTATTCCAGACCACTAAGTTGGCAGTACTATAAACCTCACTTTATTCCAGACCACTAAGCTGTCAGTACTATAAACCTCACTTTATTCCAGACCACTAAGTTGGCAGTACTATAAACCTCACTTTATTCCAGACCACAAAGTTGGCAGTACTATAAACCTCACTTTATTCCAGACCACTAAGTTGGCAGTACTATAAACCTCACTTTATTCCAGACCACTAAGTTGGCAGTACTATAAACCTCACTTTATTCCAGACCACTAAGTTGGCAGTACTATAAACTTCACTTTATTCCAGACCACCCAGTTAACAAGAATAAATTCTTCACTTTATTAAAATCACAGAGTTCACTAGAAAAACAGGCATCCTTCGCCAAAACCAACCAGAAACAGGCAAAGCGGACATCACTCAGATTGGCAGGAATAAAGATCTAATATTGATACATATTAATGAGTTGATTAGAATATAAATCTAATACTTGCACACATTAATTACTTCATAGAAATATTAATGTAACATTATTTTAAAAAAGTAAAGTAAAGAGCCCCCGTCACGCAAAGTGGCGGATAGGGAATATGCTGTTAGCGACCATAAATTTTACAGACCTTCGGCAAATGATTTTTGGGTTAATGTGGTGGGTATTACGCCCGTGCGGTTTTACTTTCCCAGATAAAATCCAGTACCCATTTAAGGCTGGGTGAACCCGGAAGCCGTCAATCGTGATCGAACCTACCTCTTGTTCTTTGTAGTCAAGTTCACTAACCACTGAGTTATCGTGTCTCCCAATGTAACATTATGCCAAAGGTTCCATTTTTGAGAATAGAAACAAGAAAAAGAGTTCTTAAATGTTATGTAGAGCAAGTCTTAACATATGGATGCGAATCATGGACGATAGGACAACAGACAAGAAAATCACTGGAGTCTGTAGAAATGTGGTTTTACAGAAGAATGTTGAGAGTACCATGGACAGCTAAGAAGAGTAATGAAGATGTTCTGAGAGAGGTCAAAGCAAAAAGAGAGCTAATTTCCAATATTAGGAAGAAACAATCATCATTTTTGGGCCATGTAATGAGAAGAGAACAACTGGAACATATTGCAACAACTGGAAAAATTGAGGGACTAAGAGATAGAGGGAAGCAAAGAGAAAAAATAACAGGCAGCTTAAGTGAATGGCTTGGCAGAAGGTCAACAACAGAAATGATAAATAGCTGCCGAGATCGAAAGTTGTGGAGAGACATGATCACCTACGCCAGTTGGCCCGGTACTTGATGTTGATGATGATGCCAGAGGTTAATGATTGAACAGTAATATTATTGTAACATTGCTAAACACTAATAAGTCGGCATGAGTAAAGGTGTAACATAATGGATTATTCGAAGTTGCAAACACTTTAAAAATAAATAGTAAACTGGGGTGTGCCGTGCAGAAATGGATAATTCGAACTGAACAGTGGAGAAATGGATAATTCGAACTAAACAGTGGAGAAATGAGAGTGAGCAGTAGAAAATTAGATGGAGTCAAAAAAAATAGATGTTAGATATTAGAAAAGATATAGAAATTGAAATTGAATGCCTAAAGCACATGTTCTATGGATTATTGGAAATGTGATATCTTTGAAATATTTTGTTCTAGATCCCCAGTCTAATGCACTTGTCACTATAAGATGTTCTTCTATAATGCTCCCAAACAGAGATTCCTTCATCCGGGCAGATGTTTCTGAAATTACTCGGATATTTCTTGCCCTCGTTCAGTCCTCGCAGTCTACATTCATCAGCGGTAAATCAGTGACGAGTTTAATACAATTTCCTGTTTTTGACAGAGCATAACTTGCACAAAGCGCCAAGTTGGAGATGGCAGTGTATGATCGAGCTAATCGGATTTCAGGACGCTTCTGTGCCGGAACCGGATGTCGATTTCAATCTTATGATTTTATTTTGTCTCTGAAACTGCAACCTATTTCCGTCCGCAGCATTTGTTCACATCACTCATCGTTATCTCTTTACAAATTATATTTCTTTGCTTACTTCTTCTTTTTCCCTTCCATCCCATCCTCCTTCATCCTCTCCTCCTCAATCTCCTCAACCATCTCCTCTTCCTCCATCAACTATTCCTCCATCTCCTCCTCCTCCTTCATCTCCTACTCCTTCTCCATCTCCTCCTCTTTCTCCTCCTCCATCTCCTCCTCTTTCTCCTCCTCCATCTCCTCCTCTTTCTCCTCCTCCATCTCCTCCTCATCCACACTCCTCCATCTATTCTTTGTACATCACCTCCTCCTCCATCTCCTATTCCCCCATCTCATCCTCCACACTTTTCCATCTGCTCCTCCTCCTTCATCTCCTCCTCCGCACTCCTCCATCTCCTTCTCCATCCCCTCCTGCTCCACACTCCTCCATCTCAATCTCCTATTCCTCCATCTCCTCCTCCTCCATCTCCTATTCCTCCATCTCCTCCTCCTCCATCTCCTATTCCTCCATCTCCTCCATCTTCTTCTCCACACTCATCCAAATCTCTCCTCAATCTTCTCCACCATCTCCTCTTAATCCATCTCCTCCACACTCCCCCATCTCCTCCACACTCCTCCATCTCCTCCTCCATCCCCTTCACCTCAATCTCCTCCTCCACCATCGCCTCTTCATTTCTTTCTCCTCCATCTCCTCCTCGTTCATCTCCTGTTCCTCAAAATCCTCTTCCTCCATCTCCTCCTCCTCCATCTCCTCCTCCTTCAACTCCTCCTCCATCTCCTTCATCACCTCCTAGTCCTCCACCACTACCTCCTCTTCCTTCTTCATCTCCACCCTCCCTCCCTTCCTTCCTTCCCTCACTTCAATTTGACCCTCGTTCGGGTGTCGTGGGAGATGCAAAGTCCTTGTTCTCGTCTTTTTGGCGGCTTCACTAATTGTCAATTGTTGCTGTAGAGTTTCATTGATGTTTGTCCATCTTACTCTGGGTCTGCCTCTTTCTCTTCTCCCGTCTCCTTTTTTTAATACACACTTTGTATGATAAGAAATCGAACTGCATTCCTTCTAAATAAGCAAACCAGTTTATTTGTTGTTTCTGTATGTAGCTTAGGATTGGTTCAATGCCTACTCTTTCTCTTATAATATCATTTCTGATTAAGTCTTTTCTGGTCACTCCAGGCGCTGTTCACAGACATCACATCTCTGTGGTGACATCATTTTTGAATGATTAGTCGCAAGTGAACTGGACGCACCAAAATTAAATTCACACAGAAAAGAGCATGAACGAACTATAACGATATCAGAATCTCCTATAAACAATCAAGCTGTCGTGTTCACTATTTAATGATTGCGTCTGCGGTGACCGGTTCACAAAGAATCAGAACTTGGTATTAGAAGAGAATGTGGCTGGAGTTCCTTGTTCTAATCTACGACACGCCATCTGGTCATTAAGGCGACAGAACTCGTTGCAGCCTCGACAGAGATGGACAAGTAACGTGTCATTTAATCGAGACGGGTTGTTTAAGTTCGGTTTCCATGGAAACGGACCATACGCCATTTTCAAAGGTTACGTTAATAATAATAACAATAATAATAATATTAATAATAATAATAATAATAACAATAATAATAATAATAACAATAATAATAATAATAATAATAATAACTATAATAATAATAATAATAATAATAATAATAATAATAATAATAATAACAATAATAATAACAATAATAATAATAATAATAATAATAATAATAATAGCAATAATAATAACAATAATAATAACAATAATAATAATAATAACAATAATAACAACAATAATAATAATAATAACAATACTAATAATAATAATAACAATAATAATAATAATAGCAATAATAATAACAATAATAATAATAATAATAATAATAACAACAATAATAATAATAATAACAATAATAATAATAATAACAATAATAATAATAACAATAATAATAATAATAACAATAATAATAACAATAATAACAACAATAATAATAACAATAATAATAATAATAACAATAATAATAATAATAACAATAATAATAACAATAATAATAATAATAACAATAATAATAATAATAACAAAAATAATAACAAAAATAATAACAATAATAATAACAATAATAATAATAATAACAATAATAATAACAATAATAATAACAATAATAATAATAATAACAATAATAATAACAATAATAATAACAATAATAATAATAATAACAATAATAATAACAATAATAATAATAATAACAATAATAATAACAATAATAATAATAACAATAACAATAATAATAACAATAATAACAATACTGTATGATCCTTTTCGGGAGCCGCGATAGCTCAGTGGTTAGTGAACTGGACTACAAAGGACAAGAGGTAGGGTTCGATCCCAACCGACAGCACCGGTTCACCCAGCCTTAAATGGGTACCGATTTTTTTTCTGGGAAAGTAAAGCGGCACGGGCGTAATACCGACCACATTACCCCAAAAATAATGTGCTGAAGGTCTGTAAAATATAGGGTCACTAACACCATATTCCCTATACGCCACTTGGCCTGACGAGGGTACTTTAATTTTTTTTTTTTGTGTGGCTCTTTTCATCTTGTCAGACGGTCTAGTGGAGGCTATTGTGTATTTGTTTTAGGATTTGTTTTTGTCGAACAAATTCCCTGGTGACTAATTCTACCAATGTTTGACAAACAAACACGGTCACAGAATGAACAAGTCAGGCTCACTGGTCCACAGGGTTTTCCATCCTTGTTCATGAGTCCTTTCTCTTCTAAGTTTTGTCTTAGCACATCCTCAAATGTTGTTATACCATTCCTTATACATACTCTCCATGATGTGCGATCACTTGCCAGATGTTCCCAGACATTTTCAAAGCTGGATAAGTCATTCAGAGATGATTTACAGATATCTCTATGTCGTAGTTTAGGTCTGCCGATTTGTCTTTTTCCGTGTATTAGCTGCGTGTTTCATCCGTTTTGATCGTGTTTCGATATTCCGACTATTTATGATGAATGATGATATCGTATAACATGGAACAGTCGGTTGTGTTCACTTTCTGTGCGGTTTCGCCTTATGTCTTTTGGCGTGTGCTGAGCCTGCTATGATGGAGACTACAGCTACCTTTCTTTGTTTGGGATATGAGTTAGTAATTCGGATGATTCCACTGGCACGGGCGGTTGAGCAATTATGGATTTTAATTCGTTTGCAGTGATACTGGCACCTTCCATAACCATAACTATATAGTATTTGCTTAATAACATAACATATGCCGTAATCACAGAGTGGATATCATGTCTGCTGTTACAAGAAAGGAGTAGGTTCGACTCCCAGAGAATGGTTTTTTTTTCACAGAACACAACTGATTCAAAGATCACCCAACACTTTAGAAATAGAGACGCAATTATTTTTCTGGAATGAATAGCGACGTTGCGTAATGCTGACCACGCGTCTTTAAAATATGTTGTTGTTGGGTACTAAAAAATATGGTTACTAACATGGACTACAACATGGAGAGAGGCATTGCAAGTAGTAATGATGATGGTTATAATGATGATGATGATGGCAATAATGATGATGGTAATAATAACAATAGCGATCATGATAATAATAGTAATGATGAGCATGCCAATAACAGCAACATGATGATGATGATGATGATGATGATGATGATGATAACAAAGACGACGATGATGATAAAGAAACTAATGATTATAGTGATGATAATAATAATGACTTCTTCCTCTTCTTCTACTTTCCTTCCTCATCTGCCTTTCAGCGTCGAGGGGAGATAATTTGCAGTCTTTTGCTCTTCTGTTCACCTCTGCTGCTGTTATGTTTCATAGTGCTTCTAATATTCCATCGATCCATCTTTTTCGTGGTCGACTCTTGGGTCTGGTGTTCTCACAACGTTTGCTGAAGGCTCGTTGTGTTGTGTTTTGTTCTTTCTGCCTTGTCACGTGGCCGAACCATTTTATCTGTTGTTTCTTTATATATTCTATTGCGGGGGATATTCCTAGCTTTTTTCTCAGTTCCTCATTTCTGATCTTATCTCTCAGTCTATTTCCTGTCATTCGTCTAACACATTTCATCTCATAATAATGACGATGATGATAAATATACTTATGATTGCAGTGATAATAATAATTATCATGATAAAGACATTACTGATGATGGTGAGAATAACAATAATAATAATAACAATAATAATAATAATTATGAGAATATCCATAATGATGATAAATAATTGTTGTAAAATTGCTAGCTCCGAAGTGATGTCAATGGTTCTGACCATCAGAAGCGACCCCAGTCACACGTTGTTCATTATCAAGCACCGGGCCTACTGGCGTAGGTGATCATGTCTCTCCACAATTTTCGATCTCGGCAGCTATTTATCATTTCTGTTGTTGACCTTCCGCCAAGCCACTCTCTTAAGCTGTCTGGTATTTTTTTTCTCGTTGCTTCCCTCTATCTCTTCGTCCCTCAATTTTTTTCCAGTTGTCACAATATATTCCAGTTGTTCTCTTCTCATTACATGGCCAAAAAATGATGATTGTTTCTTCCTAATATTGGAAATTAGTTATCTTTTCATCCATCGTAAACAAGTCAAAAATACGTAAGATGACCTTTGTCTATGTCTCTGGACATACGGGAGTACGGGGAAATTGAAGAGCGGACAGGTTGACTAGCTGCGCTGTCGTTGAGGACGGTCAACCAATGGATCGGGCGGATATCATCAGTGCCCTCCGAGATGTGGGAAGAGCACAGGACTTCGACAACCGCAATTCCACGTCACTCCTTCGGATGAAAGAGATGAGAGTTAAGATGGGCATAGCCAGAAATGAGAAACTATGTTCGGAGTGCAATGATGATGACCCGCAAATAACTCAATAAATCAGAATATCGGAACACGATCGGATGAAAAAACACAAGCTCTCGGTATGCACAGAGCATTAAACTCAGTAGCTTCTGTAGGAAGCCGGACTTGGAATATGATGAAACTGCAACACTCTTTAAACAGAACCGCAACGGTTCCTGTCGCCTACCCGCCATATTGACCGGAAGTTCTTTTTTTTTACCCTTGTGCAAGGCAACAGTTGCAGATACACAGTTTGTCGCCTTGTGGAAAGTTGTGACTCAAAACTTACGAATCCACCCTACCCGCAAGACATGTAAAACTATGGCTGTCCTATCTAAAAAAAAATAAAAAGTAAAGTACCCCCGTCACGCCAAGTGGCGAAGAAGGAAATATGGTGTTAGTGACCCTAAATTTTACAGACCTTCAGCACATGATTTTTGTGGCAACGTGGTCGGTATTACGCCTGTGCTGATTTACTTTCCCAGAAAAAAATCCGGTACCCATTTAAGGCTGGGTGAACCCGGAAGCCGTCGATTGGGATCGAACCCTACCCCTTGTCCTTTGTAGTCCAGTTTACTATCCACTGAGCTATCGCTGCTCCCCTGTTCTATCTGATAGTGACTAATTCATGTGCACAGAGATATGCACAAATAGGACGCGGGTAGAGCTGTATAGAACATAGAGAATAAGCATAAAATGATATTGATGAGCTAAATTAATAGAAAGACAAGACACGCTACAACGTTTCGGCAAAAACCTTCATCAGACAAACACTATACAAATTAAACACACAAGTCCAAGACAGAAAACACAATACTGATTTTTTTTTAAAAATATGAATTAAATTTATTTGCGTGTTAATCCGTTTTTCCATGGCAGCCGTGTGCACAGTGGTCCCTCACCGCACAGGCAGATAACTTCGTCTTCAAGGGCACTCATAATTTTTTGTTTCCGTCGATGAGTAAGTAACGTTTCAAGCCGGGGCTTCGCTGCTGAGACCAGGTGTTGTTAATCATAAATAAAAATCCCAGCTGGTACAGCCGGGATTTGAGCTCACAATCTCTCTGTTCCTAGACCGGGGTCTTGCCTCGAGACCAATCATTTCCTCCATCACAGATCTAAAAAAAACATGGCGCAATAAAAATTCCATTTGTAAATTCTTTCCTTAATACGCAATTTCTTTCTATTTTGACTCTACAAAAGGACCCGTATGGGGTGTCTAATTTGACAAAAAAGACATATAATTGAAAATTAATGCGACATAAGCTTAAATAAAAACAAACAATAAATATAAGTAGATAGGAGTCTGACTGAAACCCCAACAGGCAAAGCGTAAAATTAAAAGGGTTAAAGGAGACGTCACAATGGCCAGTACAGTGGGAATTAAACTTAATTAATTTTGAAGTCGATTTGAAAAATGGATAATGGATACCACCGAACGTTGGATAAGTGCGAGGGTTGTAGCCCTTAGTTCCAGAGGGAGGAAGAATGAAAGTCTCTGGGGAAAAAATAAGGTTAAAGAGATTAACATGTCACGTGATCTAGCGACCTGGGTAGACAATCTTAGCTGGAACTGTGGAAGACTGAAGGCAGGGAGGTAGAAAAAAGGGAAATAAAATGAAGTGGAGGTATCAGATCCTCTTCCTTTCACTTTCTATGAGATGATGATGTAAATGTTCGTGATGTTGTTATGTGATGATGATGTAGATGTTCTTGATGTTGTTATGTGATGATGATGTAGATGTTCTTGATGTTGTTATGTGATGATGATGTAAATGTTCGTGATGTTGTTATATGATGATGATGTAAATGTTCGTGATGTTGTTATGTGATGAATTTGTAGAGGTTTCTTAATGTTGTTATGTGATGATGATGTAAATGTTCGTGATGTTGTTATGTGATGAATTTGTAGAGGTTTCTTAATGTTGTTATGTGATGATGATGTAAATGTTCGTGATGTTGTTATGTGATGATGATGTAAATGTTCGTGATGTTGTTATATGATGATGATGTAAATGTTCGTGATGTTGTTATGTAATGATAATGTAGATGTTATTTGATGTTGTAGTGCCATGATGTTATAGATGTTCCTTGATGTTGTAATGCCATGATGTTATAGATGCTCTTTAATGTTGTTATGTGATGATGATGTAGATGTTGTTATGTAATGATGATGTTGATGTTATTTGATGTTGTAAGGCCATGATGTTGTAGATGTTCTGTGATGTTGTCATGTAATGATGTTGTAGATGTTCCTTGATGTTGCAGATGTTCTATGATGTTGTCATGTAATGATGTTGTAGATGTTCTGTGATGTTGTCATGTAATGATGTTGTATATGTTCTGTGATGTTGTAATGCCATGATGTTGTAGATGTTCTGTGATGTTGTCATGTAATGATGTTGTATATATTCTGTGATGTTGTAATGCCATGATGTTGCAGATGTTCTGTGATGTTGTCATGTAATGATGTTGTATATGTTCTGTAATGTTGTAATGCCATGATGTTGTAGATGTTCTTTGATGTTGTTATGCGATGATGTTGTCGATGTTCTGTGATGTTGTCCTGTATTGATGTTGTCGATGTTCTGTGATGTTGTAATGCCATGATGTTGCAGATGTTCTGTGATGTTGTCCTGTATTGATGTTGTCGATTCATTTAATCTTGACACTCTGTTTTACTTAAATGTCTTGACTTTTCTGCCTTTCTCCTCCTTTAGTACACGAATTACAAAACTCTCTCATAAGATGGAGAACCCATATCTTTTGTTCTCTCTGCGCGTAGTTCAATACCTCCTTTATCCCAATTCTTTCTCGTTATGATCTCATTTATGTCTGTATCTCTTTTGGCCACCCCAGCCACGTTCCTAAAACGTCAGACTTTTTTTTATGACTAACTTCCTCTCCCTTATATAGTCAGTGTCAATATTTGGCACTGGCAGCATAAGGTCGGAGTGACAAAAGGAGTGATGTGATGTCCACTTTAACATCAATGAATTATGAAGGAACAGTTAAGCCATTGAAATGTGGATCTATAGGAAATTGGGGAGACGCTGTGGAAGGAAAAGAAAACAAACAAGGAAGTTCGGAATCACGTGACAATGGGGAAAAAAAAGTCGTAACACAATTAGAACAAGAGAAATAATATTTTTAGGACATATGAGGAGACATATACTAACATCAAAACAAATGACACCAGGCTAAAACTAAGAATAGAAAAATGTTACATCTTCTCAATATTCATGTATGGTGCAGAAACATGGATATTTGACAAGAAAACAGAACAGAAAATTGAAGCCTTTGAAATGTGGATTTAAAGAAGAATAGGTAGAATTGGATGGAAAGAAAAGAAAACAAACGATGAAGTTTTAAAACAAATAAAAATTAAAAGAGAACTACTAAACACAATTCAAACAAGACAAATGAAATTTTGGGGCACGTTAAAAGACACAACAGCCTACTAAAAGTAATATTGGAAGGGAAAATACAAGGTAAAAGAGGCAGAGGCAGACCAAGACTAACATGGACGAGCAACATCAAAAGATGGACAAGTCAACCTATGACAATCTGCACCATCAAAGCAAGAGACAGAGTGGAATGGTGCTCCATGGAACTGATTGCTGCTATAGTTACCTCTTACCTCAATGTTCTTTTTTAGTGTTTCTCTAGGTCTGCCTCTTTTTATTTTACCCTCTGGTTCCCATTTGAGGGCCTGCTTTGAGATTCTTTTCTTGTCTTTTCTCATCACATGGCCAACATATTACCACCTGCATCTCTTCTTGTCTCTTCTCATCACATGGCCGACATATGACCACCTTCTTCTCCTGTTGTCTCTTCTCATCACATGGCCAACATATTACCACCTGCATCTCTTCTTGTCTCTTCTCATCACATGACCAACATATAACCACCTTCTTCTCTTGTTGTCCCTTCTCATCACATGGCCAACATTTGACCACCCTCTTATCTTGTTATCTCTTCTCATCACATGGCCAACATTTGACCACCCTCTTCTCTTGTTATCTCTTCTCATCACATGGCGAACATTTGACCACCCTCTTCTTTTGTTATCTCTTCTCATCATATGGAAAACATATGATTACCCTTTTCTCTTGTTGTCTCTTCTCATCATATGGCAAACATATAACCAACTTCTTCTCTTGTTATCTCTTCTATTCACATGGCCAACATTTGACCACCTTCTTCTCTTGTTGTCTCTTCTCATCACATGGCAAACATATGACTACCTTCTTCTCTTGTTGTCTCTTCTCATCACATGGCAAACATATGACCACCTTCTTCTCTTGATGTCTCTTCTCATCACATGGCCAACATTTGACCACCTTCTTCTCTTGTTGTCTCTTCTCATCACATGGCAAAAATATGACCACCCTCTTCTCTTGATTATGGTTGATATTTTTAGATGCTTTTTTAATGTATCATGTTTATCTACACTAGTCTTGAATTCATTACATGGTACACGAAGCATTTTCTTCAGGCATTTGTTTACGAATGTATCCAGTTTTTTTTTCCCTTTAATTGTTCTCCAGCTCTTTCTAAACATTACTTAAGCTTAGAAAGTCATTATTCCTCCCTTTCTTCTACGTCCACCACTCAGGTTAGAATGCTGCCCTCTCTGATAAATTCTGCCCTCTCTTTCATAGTTTTGGTTCTTTGGTTATGGAAGGCTCCGGTATCACTGCAAACGAATTAAAATCCATAAGTGTTCAACCGCCCGTACCAGTGGAATCATCCAAATTACTTGCTAATATCCCAAACAAAGAAAGGTAGTTGTAGTCCCCATCATAGCAGTCTCAGCACACGCCAAAAGACATAAGGCGAAACCGCACAGAAAGTGAACACAGATTGTCCCTGTCATACGATATCATCATTTATCTTAAGCAATTGGGATATCGAAACATGATCAAAACGGATGAAACGCACAGCTCACGGTGTGCACAGAGCACTTAACTCAGTAGCTCCTGCAACAAGCCGGACTTGGAATATGAAGAAACTGTAACAAAGAACATTTTCATACAAAGCCTTCAATGGTTCCTGTCGCCTATCCATCATATTGACTGAAAGTTCATCATCAGCATCATCATCATCATCGAGTGCCTTCTCCGCAACGAAGGTTGGCTACCATGGAGCGCCATTCTCCTCTGTCTCTTGCTTTGATAGTGCAGGTTGTCATAGGCTGATTTGTCCATCTTTTGATGTTACTCGTCCATGTTAATCTTGGTCTGCCTCTGCCTCTTTTACCTTGTGTTTTCCCCTCCAGGATAACTTTTAGTAGGCTGTTGTGTCTTTTAATATGGCCCAAAAATCGCATTTGTCTTGTTTGAATTGTGCTTAGTAGTTCTCTTTTCATTTTTAGTTGTTTTTTTAAGACTTCATCGTTTGTTTTCTTTTCCTTCCACCAAATTCTATCTATTCTTCTATATATCCACATTTCAAAGGCTTCAATTCTCTGTTCTGTTTTCTTGTCTAATGTCCATGTTTCTGCACCATATAGGAATATTGAGAAGATGTAACATTTTGCTATTCTTAGTTTTAGCCCTGGTGTTATTTGTTTTGATATTAGTATATTCTTCATGACATTAAAATTACTTTTTGCAATTCCTATTCTTTTGTTTATTTAAGTTGTACATTTTCCATCACTGGTTATAGTATGTCCAAGGTAGTTGTAGTTCTGAACTGTCTCCAGGTCTATTCCTTCTATTTTGATATCCACTTGTGGGTTTTGAGTATCTTCTTTGTTTATGATCATAGTTTTAGTCTTTTTGCTATTCATATCTAGTCCACATTTTTTGCCTATCATGTTTATTTCATTAAGTTCTCATGAAAATGATGATCGTCAAATTTTTAAAATGTATAGCGCTTAATGATGTTAGGACATCGATTTTTACTCCAATACCGAACATATAAAACATAGTTCGTCGTCAGATTATCCCCGTCGCACATCAAACAAAAGACAGTAAGATTAGCGTATGGTCGGTCTAGGTATGTACGATGAACCATTATGATGACGTAGCACACACAACAATGGCTTTCATAGTTTTATTCCCGCCAAATGTCAGACAGACAAACAGACAGAAAGTCAAGTCATCAGACTGTGTGTTTTTAATAATCTTGGCATTATCAAACAAACATGACCTTGAACTTTTCACGTGGCAGAAAGTAAAGTCAAAGTTCACGAAATCTTCCATTGAGGCTCGACCCGTAAAGAAATTAAATAAGAATTTCATCTTTGAGACTGTCACAGGCAAAAGAGACAGTAAGACAAACTAACTGAATAGAAACCCAACTTAAACATAATAAAAAAAAATAGAAATTAAAATATTTGGTGTGCAAGAAACGAGGAATAATCTTTGATCTTTTCTCTGACGAAGTTTGAAGATAAGTATATCAAAGGAATCACTAAGTCTTAAGTACATCAGACAATGCGATCTGTGATCTGTGGAGCAGACTGGACTCTCAATCTCGTTATCAATGGGATTCTAGACTGCGAGAAACGACGGCAAGCTAAGCTGGGCTTTTTGTCGTTCTAGCGCTGGTTAGCAGTGGCGTACTGAGCGATGTTAGAGTCTGGGGCGTAAGGAAGATGTGTGTGTAAATGCGTTCAGTGAGAGTCAGGGGAAATGTGTTCAGTGAGTCAGGGGAAATGTGTTCAGGGAGAGACAGGGGAAATGTGTTCATTGAGAGACAGGGAAAATGTGTTCAGTGAGAGTCAGGGAAAATATGTTCAGTGAGAGTCAGGGGAAATGAGTTCAGTGAGTCAGGGCAAATGAGTTCAGTGAGAGTCAGGAGAAATATGTTCAGTGAGAGACAGGGAAAATATGTTTAGGGAGAGAGAGGGAAAATAGTTTAGGGAGAAAGAGGGATAATATGTTTAGGGAGAGACAGGGAACATATGTTTAGGGAGAGACAGGGAAAATATGTTTAGGGAGAGAGAGAGAAAATATGTTTAGGGAGAGAGAGGGAAAATATGTTTATGGAGAGAGAGGGAAAATATGTTTAGGTAGAGACAGGGAGAATATGTTTAAGGAGAGAGAGGGAAAATATGTTTAGGGAGAGAGCGGGATAATATGTTTAGGTAGAGACAGGGAAAATATGTTTAGGGAGAGACAGGGAAAATATGTTTAGGGAGAGAGAGGGAAAATATGTTTACGGAGAGAGAGGGAAAATATGTTTAGGTAGAGAGAGGGAAAATATGTTTAGGGAGAGAGAGGGAAAATATGTTTAGGTAGAGACAGGGAAAATATGTTTAGGGAGAGACAGGGAAAATATGTTTAGGGAGAGAGAGGTAAAATATGTTTAGGGAGAGAGAGGGAAAATATGTTTAGGTAGAGACAGGGAAAATATGTTTAGGGAAAGACAGGGAAAATATGTTTAGGGAGAAATAGGGAAAATATGTTTAGGGAGAGACAGGGAAAATGTGTTTAGGGAGAGACAGGGAAAGTATGTTTAGGGAGAGAGAGGGAAATATGTTTAGGGAGAGAGAGGGAAAATATGTTTAGGGAGAGACAGGGAAAATATGTTTAGGGAGAGACAGGGAAAATATGTTTAGGTAGAGACAGGGAAAATATGTTCAGGGAGAAACAGGGAAAATATGTTTAGGTAGAGACAGGGAAAATATATTTAGGTAGAGACAGGGAAAATATGTTTTGTGAGAGACAAGGAAATATGTTTAGGGAGAGACAGTGGAAATATGTTTAAGGAGTGACAGGGAAAATATTTTTAGGGAGAGAGAAGGAAAATGTGTGTAGGGAGAGAGAGGGAAATATGTTTAGGGAGAGACAGGGAAAATATGTTTAGGGAGAGACAGGGAAAATGTTTTCATAGAGAGACAGGGAAAACATTTTCAGGTGTAGACAAGGAAAATGTGTTCATAGGGAGACAGGGAAAATATGTTCAGGGAGACAGGGAAAATATGTTCAGGGAGAGACAGGGAAAATATGTTCATAGAGAGAAAGGGAAAATATGTTTGTAGAGATTACAGGAAATTATATACATAGGAAGACAAGGAAAGTGTTTTCATGGGGAGACAAGGAAAGTGTGTTCATAGGGAGACAGGGAAAATATGTTCTGGGAGAGACAGGGAAAATATGTTCAGGGAGAGACAGAGAAAATGTGTTCAGGGAGAGATAGGGAAAATGTGTTCATGGGGAGACAAGGAAAGTGTGTTCATAGGGAGACAGGGAAAATATGTTCTGGGAGAGACAGGGAAAATATGTTCAGGGAGAGACAGAGAAAATGTGTTCAGGGAGAGATAGGGAAAATGTGTTCATAGAGAGACAGGGAAAATATGTTCAGGGACAGACAAGGAAAATGTGTTCAGCGAGAGACAGGGAAAGTATGTTTAGGGAAAGACAGGGAAAATATGTTTAGTGAGAGACAGGGAAAATGTGTTCATAAAGAGACAGAGAAAATGTGTTTAGGGAGAGATAGGGAAAATATGTTTAGGAGAGAGAGGGAAAATGTGTTCATAGAGATACAGGGAAAATATATTCATCGGGAGACAGGGAAAATATGTTCAGGGAGAGACAGAGAAAATGTGTTCAGGGAGAGATAGGAAAAATGTGTTCATAGAGAGACAGCGAAAATATGTTCAGGGACAGACAGAGAAAATGTGTTCAGGGAGAGATAGGAAAAATGTGTTCATTGAGAGACAGGGAAAATATGTTTAGGGAGAGACAGGGATAATGTGTTCAGGGAGAGACAGGGAAAATATGTTCAGTGAGAGACAGAGAAAATGTATTCAGTGAGAGATAGGGAAAATGTGTTCAGGGAGAGACAGGGAAAATGTTTTCAGGGAGAGATAGAGAAAATATGTTCAGGGAGAGGCAGGGATAATATGTTCAGTGAGATACAGAGAAAATGTGTTCAGGGAGAGACATGGAAAATATGTTCAGGGATAGACAGGGAAAATGTGTTCATAGAGAGACAGTGAAAATGTGTTTCATATGGAGACAGGGAAAATATGTTCAGGGAGAGACAGGGAAAATGTGTTCGTGGAGAGACAGGGGAAAATATGTTTAGGGAGAGACAGGGAAAATGAGGTCATGGAGAGACAAGGAAAATGTGTTCAGGGAGAAACACAGAAAATGTGTTAAGGGGGAGACAAGAAAAATGAGATCAGAGATACTTGGAAAATACGTTCGTGAGAGACAGAGATAATTAGGCCATGGAGAGATAGGGAAATTAGGTCAGGGAGAGAAAGGGAAATTAGGTCAGGGTGAGACATGGAAATTAGGTCAGGGAGAGACAGGGAAATTAGATCAGGGATAGACAGGGAAATTAGGCCAGGGAATGTCCGAGAAATTAGGTTAAGGAGACAGTGAAATTAGGTAAGGGAGAGACAGGGAAATTAGGTCAGGGAGAGACAGGGAAAATGAGATCAGAGAAAGTGGGAAAATACGTTTGTGAGAGACAGAGAAAATGATGTCATTGAGAGACAGGGAAATGTGTTCATGAAGAGACAGAGAAAATATATTTTCAGGGAGAGACGGGGAAGATGTGTTCAGGAAGAGATATGAAAACTATTTCCAGGGAGAGACAGGGAAGATGTATTCAGGGAAAGACAGGGAAAATATCCTTCAATAAATATCAATAAATATATTGCCTTGTTAACATGTTTCTTTCTTTCTATCCTTACTACCTTTCTTTCTTTCTTTATTTATTTATTTTTTTCTTTTTTCTTTCTTTCTTTTCTTCTTTCCCTCTGTCCTTCATTCCTTCTTTCCTTCCTTCCTTCATTCCCTCCCTTTCTTTCTCTCTTTCTTTCTTTCTTTCTTTCTGTCCTTCAATCCTTCTTTCCTTCCTTCTTTCCTTCCTTCCTTCATTCCCTCCCTTTCTTTCTCTCTTTCTTTCTTTCTTTCTGTCCTTCAATCCTTCTTTCCTTCCTTCTTTCCTTCCTTCCTTCATTCCCTCCCTTTCTTTCTCCCTTTCTTTCTCTCTTTCTTTCTTTCTGTCCTTCATTCCTTCTTTCCTTCCTTCCTCCCTTCCTTCCTCCCTTCCTTCCCTCTCTCTATCCCTCTATTTCTTTCGTTCTTTCTTTCTTTCTCTCTCTCTTTCTTTCTCTCTCTCTAATTTTTCTCTCTCTCTCTCTTTCTTTCATTCTTTCTTTTCTTCCTTCAACATTTCCTTCCAAGGTGAGTCATTATTTCTCAAAAGGTATTACTCCATGACGCAGTAAACAAACCGGCCTGGAAGTAGACAGTAGCTAAGAGATGCCGACGCTGCGTATTGATTCCTTCACTCGAGTAATGGAAGAGCCGAAGTACTCAGCTGACCTCCCATGTAACAGGAAGGAACACAAAGTGCTCGTATAACTTTCTATCTATAGGCTATTCGAGCCGGAGACGGCACATGGTACTGACATTCTAGATGCTCCATGTTGTCTGTCCATCTCATATTCTTATGAGTAGAAGATGACATATATGGCATGGATGTTTAATTCTCCATGTTATCTATTTATCTAATATCCTTCCGAGTTCAAGCTGACATATATGTCATACACTTTAGACTCGCCATTTTGTATGTCGCCTTCCGAGTTCAAGGTGACATAAATGACATACATTTTAGACTCTCCATATTGTATGTCGCCTTCCGAGTTCAAGATGACATATATGACATACATTTTAGACTCTCCATTTTGTCTGCCTATTTCACATCCTCTTGAATAGATGATGACATATATGACACAGATTCTAGAGTCTCCATGTTGTCTATCTAATATCCTTCCGAGTTGAAGATGACATATATGACACAGATTCTAGTCTCCATGTTGTCTATCTAATATCCTTCCGAGTTGAAGATGACATATATGACACAGATTCTAGAGTCTACATGTTGTCTATCTAATATCCTTCCGAGTTGAAGATGACATATATGACACAGATTCTAGAGTCTCTATCTTGTCTGTCTATTGTTCTTTCGAGCTTACTACAGCGCCTGTAACATAAATTCGCGATTCTACATGTCAAAAGATCTTTGCTAATAAGCGCCAGACTTTGCACAAGCCCCGCATTGTATATTAACAGTACAAGCACTCGTGTGTATCTCGCCACACGTCCCTTTTCGGGGCGAGCCTTTGAACTTAGGCATGAGGAATTGATTCCCGCTGTTATTGCCTCTCGCTTCAGTGTTATTTGTTATATGCTTCCCAAGGGTCAGCTTTTTTTATAATATGTATCATCATCTTCTTGTTACGCCTGCTGGCGTAGGTGATCATGTTTCTCCACAACTTTTGATCTCGACAGTTATTTATCATTTCTGTTATTGTTGCCATTCTCTTAAGCTGTCTTTTATCTTTTCTCTTTGCTTCCCTACATCTCTTCATCCCTCAATTTTTCAAGTTGTCACAATATATTCCAGTTGTTCTCTTCTCATTACATGGCCAAAAAAATGATGATTATTTCTTCCTAATATTGGAAATGAGCTCTCTTTTTGCTTTGGCTTCTTTCAGAACATTTTCATTGCTCCTTCTAGCTGTCCATTGTATTCTCAACATACTTCTGTAAAACCACATTTCTACAGACTCCAGTGATTTTCAGGAGACAGGGGTGACTGCAACAATTACAGAGGCATTTCTCTCCTTAGCACAACAGGCAAAGCTTTTGCTAGAGTCGTACTTAATCGCCTGCATAGACTTGCAGAACGGGTGCTTCCCGAGTCCCAATGCGGTTTCAGACCCGGGAGATCAACCATAGATATGATCATCACTCTTAGACAACTGCAGGAAAAATGTCGGGAACAAAATATGCCGCTCTATATTGCCTTTGTGGATCTCACAAAGGCATTCGACACAGTAAACAGAGATGGTCTCTACAAGGTGTTAGAAGGCATAGGCTGCCCTCCTAAATTACTTAGGCTGATAATTTCCTTCCATGAAGACATGAATGGCAAAGTCCATTTTGATGGGAGTCCATCAGAGAATTTCAAAGTCAACAAAGGAGTGAAACAGGGATGTGTCCTCGCCCCCACCCTTTTTGGTATATTTTTTGCTGCCCTCCTAAATTACACCTTCGAAAACAGCTCAGGAGATATTTACATTCGCACTAGACCAGATGGCTCACTGTTCAACCTAGCACGACTAAGAGCAAAAACCAAAACAAATGTTGCCCTACTTAAAGAATTTTTATTTGCTGACGATGCAGCCCTAGTCGCTCATAGTGAGGCCACCCCACAGTCGCTGATCAACAACCTGGATAAAGCATGCGACCTTTTTTCACTGTCAATTAATGTTCAGAAGACAGTAATACTAAATCAAGGTGACTTCAAACCTATATCTATTACTCTAAAAGACTGCCCACTAGAATCAGTACAGAAATTTACATATCTTGGATCCACAGTTACGCAAACCATCTCTCTTGATGAAGAAATAAACTGTCGAATTGGTAAGGCAGCTACGACCTTCGGCAAACTCACAAAAAGGGCATGGAACAACACGAAACTAACTCAAAAGACTAAACTCTTAATATATCTAACTTGTGTGCTTAGCACACTACTATATGGATCCGAAACCTGGACAACATACTCAAACCAGGAAAAAAGACTAAATGTCTTCCACATGCGATGTCTCCGCAAAATAATGCACATCAAATGGCAGGACAAAATAACCAACTTAACTGTCCTGCAACGTGCTAAGACCCTAACAATCATGTCGATGCTCAGAAGTCGAAGGCTAAGATGGCTGGGGCATGTCCAACGGATGGAAGAAAAACGCATTCCTAGGCAAATACTATATGGCGAGCTAAAACACGGAAAACGACAAATTGGCAGACCTAAACTACGATATAGAGATATCTGCAAATCATCTCTGAAAGACTTCTCCATCTGTGAAAACGACTGGCAACATCTGGCAAGTGATCGCACATCATGGAGAGCACGTATAAGGAACGGTATAACAACATTTGAGACTGTTCTAAGACAGGACTTAGAAGAGAAGAGACTCATGAAAAGGATGGTAAACCCTGTGGACCAGCGAGCCTGACCTGTTCATTATGTGACCGCGTGTGTTTGTCAAACATTGGTAGAATTAGCCACGAGAGAAGCTGTTCGGCAAAAACAATACCTCAAAAAAATACGCAATAGCCTCCACTAGACCGTCTGACAAGACGAAAAGGGCCATATAGTGATTTTCTTGTCTGTTGTCCTATTATATATCCATAATTCACTCCCATATGTTAAAACTGGTTCTACATGACATTTAACACTTTTTTCTTGTTTCTATTTTCAAAAAAGGATTACTATTATTATTTATTATATAAATATATATTAGAAATAATCAAAATTTTAGAAAGCATAAACGTAGACAGCAAAGATCTAAGAATAATAAAGAATATGTACTGGCAACAAACAGCTGTAATAAGAACTGGAAACCAATTGAGAATGTTTCAACAAATAAAACAGGCAAGGTTGTGTGCTGTCACCAGATTTGTTTAATACTTATAGTGAGATTATTTTAAGATCCATAAGGGGCATGCCTGGAATAACAATTGGAGGTCATAATATAAATAATCTAAGGTATGCTGATGATACAGTCTTAATCGCTAAGAGTGAAAATGAGTTACAAGAAATGTTGGACATTATAGTGAAAGAAAACAAAAAAAAAAGGACTCAGCCTTAATAGCAAAAAGACAGAGGTAATGGTAACAACAAAGAAAAAGACATTACCTCAGTGCAAAATAAAGACAAATGAAACAATATTAAAACAGGTAAATGATTTTAAATATTTTGGAACTTTGTTAACCTCAGACGGAAGATGCACAAAAGAGGTGAGATGCAGAATGGCTCAAGCAAAAGCAGTTTTCCAAAAATTGAGGAAGATATTGTGCAATCCATTTTAGACAATAGAAACAAGAAAAAGAGTTCTTAAATGTTATGTAGAGCCGGTCTTAACATATGGATGCAAATCATGGACAATAGGACAACAGACAAGAAAGTCACTGGAGTCTGTAGAAATGTGGTTTTACAGAAGAATGTTGAGAGTACTATGGACAGCTAAGGAGAGTAGTGATGATCTTCTGAGAGAGGTCAAAGCAAAAAAAGAGAGCTAATTTCCAATATTAGGAAGAAACATTCATCATTTTTTGGCTATGTGTTGAGAAGAGAACAACTGGAATATATTGTAACAACTGGAAAAACTGGGGGAGGAAGAGATAGAGGGAAGCAAGGAGAAAAAAACAACAGACAGCTTAAGAGAATGGTTTGGCAGAAGGTCAACAACATAAATGATAAATAGCTGTCTAGATCGAAAGTTGTGGAAAGACATGATCACCTACACCAGTAGGCCCGGTACTTGATGATGCTGATGATATAAATATAAAAAAGTAATGTACCCCCGTCTCGCCAGGTAGCGTATAAGGAATATGGTGTTAGTGACCATACATTTTATTGACCTTCAGCACATGATTTTTGGGGTAATGTGGTCGGTATTACGCCCGTGCCGCTTTACTTTCCCCCCAAAAAATCCGGTACCAATTTAAGGCTGGGTGAACCCGGAAGCCATCGATTGGGATCGAACCCTACCCCTTGTTCTTTGTAGTCCAGTTCACTAACCACTGAGCTATCGCGGCTCCCTTATATAAATGTATATAGACATAATTCAGCGCTTTTCATTTCGCAAGTACGGCCACAAACGACTAGTTTATTCTTTCCTTCACAGAGTAATCACCCTTGGACCAAACTATTCAATTTGCTGCATAAAACGAGAACATAAAGATTGTACCCAACGGGGCTATCGGAAATAGATCCCCGTACACCCCAAGTTTTGATAAGGAAAGTGAGACGAGATTGAACTACATACAACAGGCTTTCAGTGAGACCGGATTTC
The DNA here is from genome assembly GCA_032433765.1 of Megaustenia siamemsis. Lineage (NCBI taxonomy): Eukaryota > Metazoa > Mollusca > Gastropoda > Stylommatophora > Ariophantidae > Megaustenia > Megaustenia siamemsis. Next base: position 65,867,586 of record JAVIAB010000088.1, read on the forward strand.
CGGTCTAATTGAGTGATGAGGTAGAAGTAGAAGAATGCGGTGTCTTGAAACTGGAAGCTGAAAAGACGTGACGTTGGGGGTCATGTGATGTCTGTTGAATAACAAACTACAATGGATGTCGATGAATGGATGGAGGAGATATGAGGTCGTCTACATCAACATTTTGTCAACAAACAAAAACCACGTAAAAAAACCAACAAAAATACACCTCTTCTTTCTACATATCCAACAACATATCTTATTCTCTGTTTCTTCTACTCCCTCTTTCATCTCCTCATCATCCATCATCATCATCATTCATCATCATCCATCATCATCCATCATCATTATCATCATCACCCATCATTATCCATCATCATCCCTCATCCATAATCATATATCATCATCATCATCACCATCATCATCATCATCCACATCATCCATCGTCATCATCATTCATCATCATCATCATCCATCATCATCCATCGTCATCATCATCAAACATCATCCATCATCATCATCATGATCCATCTTGATACATCATCATCAATAATCATACCTCATCATCCATCATCATTATGATCATCATCCATCCATCATCATCATTATACATCATCCATCATCATCTATCATCATCAATAATCATTATACATCATCATCCATCATCATCCATCATCATCAATCATCATCCATCATCATCTATCATCATCAATATACATCATCATCAATCACATCCATCATCATCATCATCATCATCATCATCATCATCATCATCATCATCATCATCATTCATCATACATCACATCCCATCATCTATCATCATCATCATCATACCTCATCATCCATCAGCATCATCCATCATCATCATCCAGCATCATATATCATCATCTATCATCATCAATCATCATCCATTATCCCTCATCATACATCACCATCATCGATCATCATTAACATCATCATCATCCATCATCATCATCATCCGTCATCATCCATCATCGTCTATCATCATCTATCATCATTCATCATTATCATCCATCATCATGCATCATCATCCATCAACCATCATCATCATTCATCATCATCCATCATCATCCATCATCACCCATCACCACCCATCATCATCCATCAACTTCCATCATCATACATCATCATCCATCGTCATACGTCATCACCCATTATCATCCATCATCATTATCCATCATCATTATCATCATCATCATCATCCATAACATCATCATCAATCATCACCCATCATCATTAAATCATATATCCATCATTATCCATAATCATCCATCATTATCCATCATCATCCATCATCATCATCATCAATCATCACCCATCATCATCATCATCATCATCCATCATCATCCATCATCATCCATCATCATCCTTCATCATCCATCATCATCATCATCATCCATCGTCATCATCAATCATCATCCATCATCATCATCATCCATCATCATCTATCATCCATCATCATCATCCATCATCATCCATTTTCATCAATCTTCATACATCACCATCCATCATCATCCATCAACTTCCATCATCATACATCATCATCCATCGTCATACGTCATCACCCATTATCATCATCTATCATCATCATCCATCATCACCCATCTTCATCCATCATCATCCATCATCATCCATCAACTTCAGCATCATACATCATCATTAATCATAATCATCCATATTATCCATCATTATCCATCATCATCCATCGTCATCCGTCTTCAGCAATCATCATCCATCATCATCATCCATCGTCATCCATCATCATCATCCATCATCATCCATCATCATCATCACCATCATCATCCATCATCTTCCATCATCAGCCATCAACTTTCATCATCACCCATCATCCATCGTCATACGTCATCACCCATCATCATCCATCATCATCATCCCATCATCATTAAATCATCATCCATCATCATCCATCATCCATTATCATACAGCATCATCCATCGTCATACGTCATCACCCATTATCATCATCAACTATCATCATCATCCATCACCATCATCATCCATCTTCATCCATCATCATCCATCATCATCCATCATCATCCATCAACTTCCAGCATCATACATCATCATCAATCGTCATATCATCACCCATTATCATCCATCATCATCATCCATCATCATCCATCATCATCAATCATCACCCATCATCATTAAATCATAATCATCCATCATCATCCATCATCATCCATCATCATCCATCGTCATCCGTCTTCAGCAATCATCATCATCATCATCATCCATCGTCATCATCAATCATCATCCATCATCATCATCCATCATCATCATCCACCATCATCCATCATCATCATCACATTATCATCCATTTTCATCCATCATCAGCCATCAACTTTCATCATCATCCATCATTATCCATCGTCATACGTCATCACCATCATCATCCATCATCACCCATCATCATTAAATCTTAATCATCCATCATCATCCATCATCATCCATCGTCATCCGTTATCATCCATCATCATCCATCATCATCCATTATCATCATCATCCATCATCGTCATCATCCATCATCATCATCCATCATCATCATCCATCATCCATCATCATCATCACCCATTATCATCCATTTCATCCATCATCAGCCATCAACTTTCATCATCACCCATCATTATCCATCGTCATACGTCATCACCCATCATCATCCATCATCACCCATCATCATTAAATCAACATCCATCATCATCCATCATCATCCATCGTCATCCGTTATCATCCATCATCATCCATCATCATCCATCATCCATCATCCCATCATCATCATACATCATCATCATCACATCATCATCCATCATCATTATCATCCATCATCATAATCATCATCATGCATCTATCCATCGTCATACGTCATCACCCATCATCATCCATCATCACCCATCATCATTAAATCATAATCATCCATCATCATCCATCATCATCCATCATCATCCATCATCCATCATCATCCATCATCATCATCCATCATCATCCATCATCATCATCATCATCATCATCCATCATCATCATCATCATCCATCATCATCATCATCATCCATCATCATCCGTCATCTTCATCATACATCATCATCCATCATCATCATAATCCATCATGATAATCATCATCCATAATCATCCTCCTCATCCATCATCATCCATCATCATCACTATCCTTCATCCATCATCATATCATCATCATCATCATCCATCATCATCCATCCTCATCCATCATCATTATCCATCATCATCCATCATGATCATCATCACCCATCATCATCATCATCATCACCATCATCATCCATCATCATCATCATCATCATCATCCATCATCAACCATCATCATCCATCATCATCATCCATCATCATCCATCATCATCCGTCATCATCATCTATCATCCATCATCATCATCCATCATCATCATCATCATCATCCATATCCATCATCATCATCCATCATCGTCATCATCCATCATCATCCATCATCGTCATCATCCATCATCATCCATCATCATCATCATCATCATCATCCATCATCATCCATCATCATTATCATCCATCATCATCATCATCATCCATCATCATCCATCATATCATCCATCATGATACATCATCATCCATCATCATCATCATCATCATCATGATATCATTATCATAATCATCATCATCATCATCATCATCATCATCTATCATCATCATTATCCATCATCATCCATCATCATCCATCATCATCACATCAACATCATCATCCATCATCATCATCCATCATCATCCATCATCATCCATCATCATCATCCATCATCATCATCATCATTATCCATCATCATCCATCATCATCCATCATCATCCCATCATCATCCATCATCATCATCATCCATCATCATCATCATCATCATCATCATCATCCATCATCATCCATCATCATCCATCATTATCATCATCATCATCCATCATCATCATCCATCATCATTATCCATCATCACCCATCATCATCCATCATCATCAACTATCATCATCCATCATCAACATCATCATCCATCACCATCATCCATCATTATCATCATCATCATCATCCATCATCATCCATCATCATCCTCCACCATCATCCATCATCGTCTTTCATCATCGTTATCCATCATCATCCATCATCATCATCCATCATCATCATCCATCATCATCATCCATCATCACCATCCATCACCATCACCATCATCATCATTCATCATCATCCATCTTTCTCTTCTCCTCTTATACCTCTTCTCATCTTCCTCTTTCCCTCTATTATTCCTCTCCTTTTTTTTCATTCCACTACATTTTTTAACTCCTCTTTCAACTTCATTTTCTTAACTCATTTCCCAATTTATTTCTTTCATTCTGTTCATTTCTGTCTCCATATTTGTTTCCCATTGTCCATTGATTCCTTTATTTGTGTCACAGTTTTATTTGTTTTCATTTCACTTCTTTAATATCTTCTCTTTCTTAACCACATTCATCTATTCCATTTCATTTTTTTTCCCATTTATCTTTAATTACCTATGTCGGCTGTGTCATTGTTGCTTCTTCTTATTTCTGTTTTCTCTCTTTTTTCTTGAATCCTATTTTCTTAATCATCTGATTTTTCTTTTATTTCTTCCCAATCTTTTGCTCTTTAACTGTCTCCTTTCCATTCTTCTTTATCCCATTTATGAAGAGTCTTTTCTACCTACATCTTCTTTAACTTTGTCTTCAATTTTCTTCTGAATGTTCTTCTTGTCTCTATTTACTTCTACGATCTTCTACCTCTCAGCTGCCTTATATTCCACAAGTTAACTCTAGATTTTTGTTTGTTATTGTTGTCCCAGCTGAAGGTCTTCTTGACCGAAACCTCGTTCTACTTTTGTTTTGTTTCTCTTCTATGTAAAGCTGTTACCATACCACTTTTTTCTTTTTTTTTTTAAATTTTCATTATTATCTTCAACTTTACAGAAGCTCCTCATTTCTATGGACCCTTGAGCCTTTACCCCATGCATTATCTGTCCCCATTTTTTTCAACTTTAGCCAAATAAACGATAACTGCTCCACTGTGCCGCAAGTAACAGACGAGTTGCATATTCTATTTCAAGTCGCCCGATACATCCGACCTCGTCACACCATCAGGTATGTCATCCTTACCTGATCACTGGTCGGATTTATACGCCTTTTCTAGAGACCACGAGATGGAAACAACGTAAGCGTCTTGCTCAGCTATGGTTTATACACTGATTTGAATGTCTTCTTCTTTCTCCTCTTCCTCTTGTTTGTTAGCTTTCGCCATTTGTATATCTCTAGTGAACTGCCGAGGAACTGAATTTTGCTCACACCGGCGACCATGTGCTCATGTGTTCCCCGCCATAAAAGTAAGTAAGTAAAGTACCTCCGTCACGCCAAGTGGCGTATAGGGAATATGGTGTTAGTGACCATAAATTTTACAGACCTTCGGCACATGATTTTTGGGGTAATGTGGTCGGTATTACGTCCGTGCCGCTTTACTTTCCCGGAAAAAAATCCGGTATCCATTAAAGGCTGGGTGAACCGGAAGCCCTCGATTGGGATCGAACCCTACCTCTTGTCCTTTGTAGTCCAGTTCACTAACCACTGAGCTATCGCGGCTCCTGTCCCCCGCCATATAGGCAGGTATTCTCTGATTTCAGAGATGCTATCACATTTTATCGCCGAGAGTTTTAACTGTTTGGGTAGATTTTTTTAATATTAATTTTTCCCGGGATGAACCATTCTTCTGGCCTACTCTTTTCGATTTCCAACTGCTATGGGTTCTTTAACGTGCGCAGAATGTACACAAGACTTGTTGTTTTTTTTTTTGCCGTTCTCCGAGTGAGCTGGGCATCTGATGTCACTATCAACAGACCAGGGAGGGTAAAGCCGCAGATTCGATTTTATTTATTTATTTATTTATTTATTTATTTATTTTAATTTTCCACCGCCTGCTATGTGAATCGAACACAGGACCTGCTTGTCTAGAGGCCGACGTCTTACATTTAGGCCAACCAGCACACCTTCTTCTTCTTCACTCCAGAATTATGGAGGTTTTTGGATCACCACTGACAAACTTCGTCAACCTTCTCCATCTCTCTCTATCTTCAGTCATTCTTTGGGGCTCTCGAAAGTCGAGACCTGTCCATTCTTTGATGTTATCTTCCTTCTCTTGTCTACCTCTACTTCTGCCTTCTTTCACAGTTCATTACATAATAGTCTTTACTGGGCCAGTCGATCGAGATACGTGAGGAAACCATTTCATTTTGTGATTCTTCACAATAGTCACAACATCATTGTGCACTCCGATTGTTTGTTGTATCCTTTTGTGAACTTTTCATTTGTGATACGATCTAAGTAAGAGATGTCCAAAACCTTACGATAACATTTGTGATACGATCTAAGTAAGAGATGTCCAAAACCTTACGATAACATTTGTGATACGATCTAAGTAAGAAATGTCCAAAACCTTACGATAACATTTGTGATACGATCTAAGTAAGAGATGTCCAAAACCTTACGATAACATTTGTGATACGATCTAAGTAAGAGATGCCCAAAACCTTACGATAACATTTCTTCTCAATAGCTTGTATTTTCTTCTGTAGCTCGGTCTTAACGGTCCATCCATCGTCATTTCAATGTATACAAATCAGAATGATGTATTTATGAACTCTGTGCTGTGAAGTGTACGCGGAAATAGACACAAAAAAAAGCAGTGATGTACAGGGTGTCCAAAAAAGAATGTACCCTTTCTTTATTTTTTTTCTCTCCAGATGACCAGTGTATGCAGAGACTTGTCAAAAGCACTGATTGTAACTGAAGCATAAAAGCTGAAGTTGAAATACCAGCCATAGGCGTACACACAGATTTGGATGGAAGTGAGACATCGGAACAATGGAACCTTTCTTGTCGTTACATGAGACGTGTAGAACCGAGTATGGCAGAAAATGGATTTTAGACAAGATTATGGATTATCGGTCGTGTCAGGAAGGGCGCCAATATTGAATCTCTGTAAGGTAGGATTTAAAAAAAAAAAACAACTGATATATGACTTTCATCATCATCATCATGTGCCATGCCAGTTGGTACAGGAGATCGTGTGCTTCCAAAATCTTCTATCAATTGTGCATCGTATCAATTCTGTTGTTGACTATTTTCTATACCATGGGAGTATGCTATCTAGTATCTTCTCTCTTTGTCGTCCGCGATCTCTATTTCCCTGTATTTTACAAATTGTAACCAAATATTCCAACTTTTCTCTTCTCATTTTGTGCGCTAAGAAAATATCGATTGTTTCTTTCTGATGTTTTTAAGAGCTCTCTTTTGTGTTGGCATCTTTGAGAATGTCCTAATTGGTCTGTTTAGCTGTCCAGGGGAAGGAAACAAAAAGAAAGTAATGAAAAAAAGAATGAAAATAAAAAGGAAGGCAGAAAGAAAGAAAAGGATGACACAAACAACGAAAATATGGATAAAATAAAGAAAGAAACGAGGGAAGAAATAAATTATGAAAAAAGTAAGAATGAAAGAAAGAAAAATAGAAAAAAAGGAAGACATTTTTTTTTAAATGACGCTGTTTTTGGGACTTGAACAGACGACCTTCACGCTCAGGGCCTCTGTCTCAACCACCGACTCATCAAACACTGAGATAATCCCTAACATAGATTGAGATAATCCCTAACATAGATTGAGATAATCCCTAACATAGAATGAGATAATCCCTAACATAGATTAAGATAATCCCTAAATAGATTGAGATAATCCCTAACATAGATTGAGATAATCCCTAACATAGATTGAGATAATCCCTAACATAGATTAATATAATCCCTAACATAGATTAAGATAATCCCTAAATAGATTGAGATAATTCCTAACATAGATTGAGATAATCCCTAACATAGATTGAGATAATCCCTAACATAGATTGAGATAATCCCTAGTATAGCCACTTCACATTTTCCTGGATGACAAAACTCTCAACAATGTAGCACCGCTTCAAGCCGCTCACGGAAATGTTTTTCAAGCAAAGCAAACATGTTGGACATTGATTTTAAATTGTAACAAAATCATCATCAAGCACTGTTCCTGCTGGCGTAGGTGATCATGTCCCTCCACAATTTTCGATCACCACAGTTATTTATCATTTCTGTTGTTGACCTTCTGCCAATCCATTCTCTTAAGCTGTCTGTTATCTTTTCTCTTTGTTTCCCTCTATCTCTTCGTCTCTCAATTTTCTCTGTTGTCCCCGTTTCATTACATGGCCAAAAATGATGATTGTTTCTTCCTAATATTGAAAATTAGCTCTCTTTGCTTTGGCCTCTTTCAAAACGTTTTCATTACTCTTCTTAGCTGCCCATGGTATTCTCAACATTCTTCTGTAAAACCAGAATTCTACAGCCGCCAGTGATTTCCTTGTCTGTTGTCATATTGTTCATGATTACATACTTTTGTTAAGACTGGCTCCACATAACATTTAAGAACTCTTTTTCTTGTTTCTGTTGTCAAAAATAGATTCCACAGTATCTTACGAATTTGTTTAAAAGCTGCTTTTGCCTGATCCATTCTGCATCTCACCTCTGTTGTACATCTACATCAGAGGTTAATATTGTTCCCAGATATTTAAATTCATTTACCTGTTTTAAGATTTTTCCACTTGTCTTTATTGTGCATTGTGATGATGTCTTTTTTCTTTATTGCTACCATTAGTTCTGTCTTTTTGCTGTTGAGGCAGAGTCCTCTATTTTAGTGACAAAATACATAAAACAGAAGTATTTTTTAATGAAACCGTGTGTGTCAGCTGCATGGAAGGCTTAATGCTTCGAAAAGCTTTGAATTTCCAATTTTAAAAATATGTTTGCTCTCTCTATATTTAACTCACGCACCAGGGACAGACCAAGGAGAAGGTGGTTCTATAAGACAGCAAGGAGACCTTGAAAATGACAAGAGATGCAGTGGGAGATCTGGCTGGAGGCAGAGATTCTTCCAGACGGGCTGTGTTGAATGCAACGTTCTGTGGGAGATCTGGCTGGAGACAGAGATTCTTCCAGACGGGCTGTGTGAATGCAACGTTCTGTGGGAGATCTGACTAGAGACAGAATTCTTCCAGACGGGCTGTGTTGAATGCAACGTTCTGTGGGAGATCTGGCTGGAGGCAGAGATTCTTCCAGACGGGCTGTGTTGAATGCAACGTTCTGTGGGAGATCTGACTAGAGACATTAATTCTTTCAGACGATTTGAGGTGAATGCAACGTTTTGTGGCAGATCTGGCTAGAGATAGAGACTCTTTCATATGGGCTGGGGTGAATGCAACGTTCTGTGGGAGATCTGGCTAGAGACAAAGATTCTTTCAGACGGGCTGTGGTGAATGCAACGTTCTGTGGGAGATCTGGCTAGAAACAAAATTCTTCAGACGGGCTGTGGTGAATGCAACGTTCTGTGGGAGATCTGGCTAGAGACAAAAAATCCTTCAGACGGGCTGTGGTGAATGCCACGTTCTGTGGGAGATCTGGCTAGAGACAGAGATTCTTTCAGACGGGCTGTGGTGAATGCAACGTTTGTGGAGATCTGGCTAGAGACAGAGATTCTTTCAGACGGGCTGTGGTGAATGCAACGTTTTGTGGAGATCTGGCTAGAGACAGAGATACTTTCAGACGAGCTGTGGTGAATGCAACGTTCTGTGGGAGATCTGGCTAGAGACAGAGATTCTTTCAGACGGGCTGTGGTGAATGCAGCGTTCTGTGGAAGATCTGGCTAGAGACAGAGATTCTTTCAGACGGGCTGTGGTGAATGCAACCTTCTGGAGAGATCTGGCTAGAGACAGAGATTCTTTCAGACGGGCTGTGGTGAATGCAACCTTCTGTGGGAGATCTGGCTAGAGACATAGATTCTTTCAGACGGGCTGTGGTGAATCCAACGTTCTGTGGGAGATCTGACTAGAGACATAGATTCTTTCAGATGGGCTGTGGTGAATGCAACGTTCTGTGGGGGATCTGGCTAGAAGCAGTAATTCTTTTAGACGGGCTTTGGTAACTGTAACGTTCTGCAAAGGACATACGAGCTGTTGATGAAGATGTTTCAATGTCTCTATGTTATTCCCATCTACTTTGATGCTCTCTTGTATGTCTTAATTTTCATGTATTTCTTGAACATACCGTCGTTCAACTCTGCAACATGTAGGTTCCTTACTCAAAGCTTGAAAACCTATGTAGCCTTGTAAATAGAACAGATGTTCTCTGGAAGAAAATAATGTTCTACTTGCAAACGACTTGAGTTTCGTGACTTCAACTTCTGCACAACTTTATCTGTCATGGCGGAATGTAAATAGAAGATGTAGATACGTTTAGTGGTTATCATATTTCTGGAGCCACGCTTGTAAGTGACATATATAGGATACGCCTCTGATTATTTGGTTTTGATTTCCAGGATTCTGTCTAACATATAATGGTTTCTACTCAAAAGTGACGTCATCCCTTCCGGTCGTGCTCGCGTTTCTCTGATGCCAGCACAGACATCATGACATCATAAAGATGTGCGTTAACCCTGAACCTGATATTCTCCCCTTAACTGACATGTCAAGAGATAAATGCCACGACCAATGAGATCAAATTGGGCAGTAAAAGAAAAATGATCTAGTCCAGAAAACATCGACCAAGATAGACAACTTGGATGAATTCCAAGAAAAATGTGAGAATTTCAACGAAATTTTCTGTAAATTTCTGGGAAAATCTTTATCACTTATTTGACGACTTAGCGGATTGACTTGCACTGTTATGTGCACCTTGCGGTCCATGACAGTTTTGTTGACGTATTTGTTTGGACTACACAATCATTTAGTTTCCTTTCTCATTTTGTGAAGTTGGAGTTGTGGATTATGTTTAGGTAATTATGTTATGTTATATTGTTATGTTATGTTGTTATGTTATATTTTTATGTTATGATATATTATTATGTTACGTTGTATTGTTATGGTATGTTGTATTGTTATGTTATGTTATGTTATGATGTTATGTTGTTAAGTTATGTTACATTGTTATGTTATATTGTTATGTTATGTTATATTATGTTATTTTATTATATATTGATATGTTATGTTATGTTATGTTATGTTATGTTATGATATATTGTTATGTTATGTTGTGTTATAATGTTATGTTAAGATATGTTGTGTTATATTGTTATTATGATATGCTGTGTTATATTGTTATGTTGCTATATTGTTATGTTTAAGTTGTTATGTTATTCTGTGTTATATTTTTATGTTATGTTAAGTTTTTTGCTATTATCAGAGAGGGCTAGACATCGGATCTCGCTACCCAGAGAGGGCTAGAAATCGGATCTCACTACACAGAGAGGGCTAGACATCAGATCTCACAACACAGAGAGGGCTAAACATCAGATCTCACTACCCAGAGAGGGCTAGACATCAGATCTCACTACACAGAGAGGGCTAGACATCAGATCTCACTACACAGAGAGGGCTAGACATCAGATCTCACTACCCTGAGAGGGCTAGACATCGGACCTCACTACCCAGAGAGGGCTAGACATCGGACCTCACTACCCAGAGAGGGCTAGACATCGGATCTCACTACCTAGAGAGGGCTAGACATCGGACCTCACTACCCAGAGAGGGCTAGACATTGTATTGATTGGATCTGATGTAGATTAGATTATTACGATTTAAATTAACATTAAGATTTAGGCTTAGATTTAGATTTAGGTTTAGAATTAGATTTAGGTTTAGATTCAGGTTTAGATTTAGATTTAGATTTAGATTTAGATTTAGATTTAGATTTAGGTTTAGATTTTGGTTTAGATTTAGATTTAGGTTTAGGTGTAGGTTTAGGTTTAGATTTAGATTTAGATTTAGGTTTAGGTTCAGGTTTAGGTTCAGATTTAGATTTAGATTTAGATTTAGGTTTAGGTTTAGGTTTAGGTTTAGGTTTAGGTATAGGTATAGGTTTAGATTTAGATTTAGATTTAGATTTAGGTTTAAGTATAGGTTTAGATTTAGATTTAGATTTAGATCAGATCAGATCAGATCAGATTAGATTAAATTAGGCAGACAGGTAGGTAGGTAGGTAGTCATTTTGCTTGCTTGCTAGATTAGTAGGTAGGTACAGCCTGTCTATATAATAAATTTAGCGCCTATATTTTAGCAAACACATCAAGTTTGAGAATAATTCCATCTTGACGGTGTCCGATTGTCCCAGTTGTAAAGCTGAGCTTATAAGCTTGGACGCGACTAAGAGCAAGGACAGTACGATACTCACTTATCTGGTAAAGCTGTCACATAGAAATGAGATGTTTCAAACTTCACTTCTAGATGTTATTGGACATCCTTTACTATTTTTTACATCTTCTACGAGCTTAATTATACAATGAATTGCACTCTGTTTTACACTCTTATTGACTCACCGCTTTATATGTTTCTTTACTCACTGCTTTACACTCTTACTGACTCACTGCTTTACACTCATGTCGACGCACTGCTTTATACTCTTATTGACTCACTGCTTCACACTCTTATTGACTTACTGCTTCACACTCTTATTGACTCACTGCTTTACACTCGTACTGACTTACTGCTTTACACTCTTATTGACTCACTGCTTCAAACTCTTATTGACTCACTGCTTCACACTCTTATTGACTCACTGCTTTACACTCTTATTGACTCACTGCTTTATACTCTTATTGACTCACTGCTTCACACTCTTATTGACTCACTGCTTCAAACTCTTATTGACTCACTGCTTTATACTCTTATTGACTCACTGCTTCAAACTCTTATTGACTCACTGCTTCACACTCTTATTGACTCACTGCTTTACACTCTTATTGACTCACTGCTTTACACTCTTACTGACTTACTGCTTTACACTCTTATTGACTCACTGCTTCACACTCTTATTGACTCACTGCTTTACACTCTTACTGACTTACTGCTTTACACTCTTATTGACTCACTGTTCACACTCTTATTGACTCACTGCTTTACACTCTTATTGACTCACTGCTTTACACTCTTACTGACTCACTGCTTTACATTCTTATTGACTCACTGCTTTACACTCTTATTGACTCACTGCTTTATGCTTTTGTTGACTCACTGCTTTACACTCTTAACGACGGCTCACCGCTTTACACTCTTATTGACTCACTGCTTTACACTCTTATTGACTCACTGCTTTATACTCTTAACGACGACTCACCGCTTTACACTCTTACTGACTTACTGCTTTACACTCTTATTGACTCACTGCTTTACACTCTTACTACTCACTGCTTTACACTCTTACTGACTCACTGCTTTACACTCTTATTGACTCACTGCTTTACACTCTTATTGACTCACTGCTTTATACTCTTAACGACGACTCACCGCTTTATACTCTTACTGACTTACTGCTTTACACTCTTTATTGACTCACTGCTTTACACTCTTATTGACTCACTGCTTTACCACTCTTACTGACTCACTGCTTTACATTCTTATTTATAGACTGTTTTACACTCTCCTTTACACATGATTTACACTCGTATTCTGTGAACCTTGATTTCCACTCTCCTTTACACATTTATTTACTCCCTTTTTTACGCTCGTTTCTACACTTTGCTTTACATTCTCAATCAAAGAATTAGAGCTTTCAAGGTTTCCTTCAGCACGCCAGTTTTATAACGACAAGAGTAATAGATAATGAGATTGTGAGAAAGAAAGAGAAAGAGGGAGAGGAGAAATTAGAAACTGAGATCTTTGATGACAGATCCTTGAAAGATCTGTTAGCATCGGAATTCTTGTTTGGAGTAAATTACACGTCTTGGGGCTTTCAGCAAATACGATGGCCCAAATGAAGAGGATTGAGATTGGATTTATGGACTTCTCTGGCGTCAAATATCAGGTAATCAAAGTGCAGCGATGTTCCGGGGCTATCAGGATAAACACGTGACGTGGGATCAATGACAGGTCATGTGATTATACGTTAATTGTAAACACGGAGTCAGAACCAATCAGAGATGAGATGACAAGCGCGGACTTGAAGTCATGTGACTGGGAAGAACGTGTAGTCCAATGAGATTTGAGAACACTGAGACGGACTAATCAGGGTTTAGGTTTGTGACGAATGCTGTGATTGGTTGTTGTTGAGCTGGGGGCTAGAGCGACAATTAAGTTCCCAGATATTACGCTGCATGGTTAATCTAGAGGATTCTGGGATGTTTAGCTTTCACAAGCAGAACATAACAACGGTGGTCAGAATGTTGGTTTCCGGGTGTGACCTTGGCGAATGGGTCACCGATGAGCTGGATAGGAGCGATGGTGGGGGGGGGGGGGGGGGGGGTGGTGGGGGGGGGGGGGGGGGGGGGTGGGGGGGGGGGGGGGGGAAGGCGGTATCAAAGGGCACTTCTGGAATGGATCTTTATCATCATCATCATCATGTGCAATACCGCTTGGCGTAGGCGATCATGTCCTTCCACAATCTTCTATCTACAGTGCATCGTATCAGTTCTGTTGTTGACTGTTTTCCATGCCATGACACCAAGATATCCAGTATTTTCTCTTTTTGTCGTCCGCGATCTCTCTTTCCTTTTATTTTGCCAGTTGTAGCCAAGTATTCCAACTTTCCTCTACGCATGATGTGCCAGAAAAATGTTGATTGCTTCTTTCTGATGTTTTTTAGGAGCTCCCTTTTTGTGTTGGCCTCTTTGAGAACTTTCTCGTTGGTCTTTTTAGCTGTCCAGGGAACTTTCAACATTCTTCTGAGAAATCGCATCTCTGTGGCCTCTAATCGTCTTTTCATTTGTTTGTCTATTGTCCATGATTCACTTCCATAGGTCAGAATTGATTCTATATAGCACCGATGAACTCTTTCTCATTTCTATTGACATAGATTTGTTGCATAAGATATTTTTCATTTTCTGAAATGCTATTTTGGCCTGAGCTATTCTGCGTTTTATTTCCGTGGTGACACGGGATTTTACACTTGATTTTAAAAATCTGCTAATTATCTACACAGATTTGAACATATTTAACTGGGGAGGGCGCAGAAGACAGATCTAACTTAGGACAGACAGGAAACACTAGCCTTCTTCAGACAGACAGTTACCTCTAGCCAATGATAGAGAGACTTGTAACTCTAGCCAACTGTAGACAGACTTGTAACTCTAGCCAACTGTAGACAGACTTGTAACTCTAGCCAACTTTAGACAGACTTGTAACTCTAGCCATCTTTAGACAGACGTGTAACTCTAGCCAATTTTAGACAGATATGTAACTCTAGCCAACTTTAGACAGACTTGTAACTCTAGCCAACTTTAGACAGATATGTAACTCTAGCCAACTTTAGACAGATATGTAACTCTAGCCAATTTTAGACAGATATGTAACTCTAGCCAATTTTAGACAGACTTGTAACTCTAGCCAACTTTCGACAGACTTGTAACTCTAGCCAACTTTAGACAGATATGTAACTCTAGCCAATTTTAGACAGATATGTAACTCTAGCCAACTTTAGACAGACTTGTAACTCTAGCCAACCTTAGACATACTGGTACATTTGGCCAATTTAGACAGGCTAGTACCTTTTGTGTGTTACCGGGGCCTCATTATGAGGGAAGTAAAGAATAGTGACACTGTGACCTTCCAGGCATGTCGTAAGAGGCGACTAAGGAGATTGATCGATGGCTTGACAAGCTGTCATTGTAAAAAGTGTTGTTATGGAAACAGCCATAAGTTTTGGAAGCAGTGATCTCTGCAATATGTGCCATTTTGGCACGCAAGGTTTTCTGTTTTTGAGATTGTGGTTCTGCCCTATGGTGCCATCTTCGGCTCGAAAGGACGATAGATAGGTGGTCGGTAGGCTGGCAGGCCGGCAGGCAGGTAGGTAGGTAGGTAGGTAGAAGGATGGATGGATGGATGGATGGATGGATGGATAGATGGATGGATAGAGGATAGATAGTACCGTTAGCCAAATTTAGACAGACTGGTAACTTTAGCCAATTTTAGACAGACTGGTAACTCTAGCCAACTTTAGACACACTGGTACCTTTAACCAAATTTAGACAGACCGTAACTTTTACCAACTTTAGGCAGACTGGTACCTTTAGCCAACTTCAGACGCAAATTACCTTTAGCTAACGTTCAACAGACTTGTAACTTTAGTCAACTTTAGACACACTGGTACCTTTAGCCAACTTTATACAGACTGGTACCTTTAGCCTACTTTAGATAAGCTGGTATCTATAGCCAAATTTAGATAGACTTGTACCTAGCTAACACTAGACAGACTGATATCTAGCCAACTATAGACAGACTGATATCTAGCCAATTTAGACAGACTGGTACCTAGCCAACTGTAGACAGACTGGTACCTAGCCAACTTTAGACAGAATGATACCTAGCCAACTTTAGACAGACTGGTACCTAGCCAAAATTAGACGCAAATTACCTTAAGCTAACGTTAAACAGACTTGTAAATTTAGTCAACTTTAGACACACTGATATCTAGCCAACTTTAGACAGACTGGTACCTAACAACTTTAGACAGACTGGTACATAGCCAACTATAGACACAGAATGGTACCTAGCCAACTTTAGACAGACTGGTACCTAGCCAACTTTAGACAGACTTGTACCTAGCTAACTTTAGACAGACTGGTACCTATCCAACTTTAGACAGACTTGTATCTAGCCATCTTTAGACAGACTGGTACCTAGCCAACTTTAGACAGACTGGTACCTAGCCAACTTTAGACAGACTGGTACGTAGCCAACTATAGACAGACTGGTACCTAGCCAATTTTAGACAGACTGGTACCTAGCCAACTTTAGACAGACTGGTACCTAGCCAACTTTAGACAGACTGGTACCTAGCCAACTTTAGACAGACTGGTACTTAGCCAACTTTAGACAGACTGGTACCTAGCCAACTTTAGACAGACTGGTACCTAGCCAACTTTAGACAGACTGGTACCTAGCCAACTTTAGACAGACTTGTACCTAGCTAACTCTAAATAGACTGATATCTAGCCAACTTTAGACAGACTTGTACCTAGCCAACTTTAGACAGACTGTACCTAGCCAACTTTAGACAGACTTGTACCTAGCAAATTTAGACAGACTGGTACCTAGCCAACGTTAGACAGACTGGTACCTAGCCAACTTTAGACAGACTTGTACCTAGCCAACTTTAGACAGACTTGTACCTAGCCAACTTTAGACAGACTTGTACCTAGCCAACTTTAGACAGACTTGTACCTAACCAACTTTAGACAGACTTGTACCCAGCCAACTTTAGACAGACTTGTACCTAGCCAACTTTAGACAGACTTGTACCTAGCCAACTTTAGACAGACTGGTACCTAGCCAACTTTAGACAGACTTGTACCTAGACAACTTTAGACAGACTGGTACCTAGCCAACTTTAGACAGACTGGTACCAAGCCAACTTTAGACAGACTTGTACCTAGCCAACTTTAGACAGACTTGTACCTAGCCAACTTTAGACAGACTGTACCTAGCCAACTTTAGACAGACTTGTACCTAGCCAAATTTAGACAGACTTGTACCTAGCCAACTTTAGACAGACTTGTACCTAGCCAACTTTAGACAGACTGGTACCTAGCCAACTTTAGACAGACTGGTACCTAGCCAACTTTAGACAGACTTGTACCTAGCCAACTTTAGACAGACTTGTACCTAGCCAACTTTAGACAGACTGGTACCTAGCCAACTTTAGACAGACTGGTACCTAGCCAACTTTAGACAGACTTGTACCTAGCCAACTTTAGACAGACTTGTACATAGCCAACTTTAGACAGACTGGTACCTAGCCAACTTTAGACAGACTGGTACCTAGCCAATTTTAGACAGACTGGTACCTAGCCAACTTTAGACAGACTGGTACCTAGCCAACTTTAGACAGACTGGTACCTAGCCAACTTTAGACAGAATTGTACCTAGCCAACTTTAGACAGACTGGTACCTAGCCAACTTTAGACAGACTGGAACCTATCCAACTTTAGACAGACTGGTACCAAGCCAACTTTAGACAGACTGGTACCTAGCCAACTTTAGACAGACTGGTACCTAGCCAACTTTAGACAGACTGGTACCTAGCCAACTTTAGACAGACTGGTACCTAGCCAACTTTAGACAGACTGGTACCTAGCCAACTTTAGACAGACTGGTACCTAGCCAACTTTAGACAGACTGGTACCTAGCCAACTTTAGACAGACTGGTACCTAGCCAACTTTAGACAGACTGGTACCTAGCCAACTTTAGATAGACTTGTACCTAGCCAACTTTAGACAGACTTGTACCTAGCCAACTTTAGACAGACTGGTACCTAGCCAACTTTAGACAGACTGGTACCTAGCCAACTTTAGACAGACTGGTACCTAGCCAACTTTAGACAGACTGGTACCTAGCCAACTTTAGACAGACTGGTACCTAGCCAACTTTAGACAGACTTGTACCTAGCCAACTTTAGACAGACTGGTACCTAGCCAACTTTAGACAGACTGGAACCTAGCCAACTTTAGACAGACTGGTACCAAGCCAACTTTAGACAGACTGGTACCTAGCCAACTTTAGACAGACTGGTACCTAGCCAACTTTAGACAGACTGGTACCTAGCCAACTTTAGACAGACTGGTACCTAGCCAACTTTAGACAGACTGGTACCTAGCCAACTTTAGACAGACTGGTACCTAGCAACTTTAGACAGACTGGTACCTAGCCAACTTTAGACAGACTGGTACCTAGCCAACTTTAGACAGACTGGTACCTAGCCAACTTTAGACAGACTGGTACCTAGCCAACTTAGACAGACTGGTACCTAGCCAACTTTAGACAGACTTGTACCTAGCCAACTTTAGACAGACTGGTACCTAGCCAACTTTAGACAGACTGGTACCTAGCCAACTTTAGACAGACTTGTACCTAGCCAACTTTAGACAGACTTGTACCTAGCCAACTTTAGACAGACTGGTACCTAGCCAACTTTAGACAGACTGGTACCTAGCCAACTTTAGACAGACTGGTACCTAGCCAACTTTAGACAGACTGGTACCTAGCCAACTTTAGACAGACTGGTACCTAGCCAACTTTAGACAGACTGGTACCTAGCCAACTTTAGACAGACTTGTACCTAGCCAACTTTAGACAGACTGGTACCTAGTCAACTTTAGACAAACTTGTACCTAGCCAACTTTAGACAGACTGGTACCTAGCCAACTTTAGACAGACTGGTACCTAGCCAACTTTAGATAGACTTGTACCTAGCCAACTTTAGACAGACTTGTACCTAGCCAACTTTAGACAGACTGGTACCTAGCCAATTTTAGACAGACTGGTACCTAGCCAACTTTAGACAGACTGGTACCTAGCCAACTTTAGACAGACTGGTACCTAGCCAACTTTAGACAGACTGGTACCTAGCCAACTTTAGACAGACTGGTACCTAGCCAACTTTAGACAGACTGGTACCTAGCCAACTTTAGACAGACTGGTACCTAGCCAACTTTAGACAGACTGGTACCTAGCCAACTTTAGACAGACTGGTACCTAGCCAACTTTAGACAGACTGGTACCTAGCCAACTTTAGACAGACTGGTACCTAGCCAACTTTAGACAGACTGGTACCTAGCCAACTTTAGACAGACTGGTACCTAGCCAACTTTAGACAGACTGGTACCTAGCCAACTTTAGACAGACTGGTACCTAGCCAACTTTAGACAGACTGGTACCTAGCCAACTTTAGACAGACTGGTACCTAGCCAACTTTAGACAGACTGGTACCTAGCCAACTTTAGACAGACTTGTACCTAGCCAACTTTAGACAGACTTGTACCTAGCCAACGTTAGACAGACTGGTACCTAGCCAACTTTAGACAGACTGGTACCTAGCCAACTTTAGACAGACTTGTACCTAGCCAACTTTAGACAGACTTGTACCTAGCCAACTTTAGACAGACTGGTACCTAGCCAACTTTAGACAGACTGGTACCTAGCCAACTTTAGGCAGACTGGTACCTAGCCAACTTTAGACAGACTGGTACCTAGCCAACTTTAGACAGACTGGTACCTAGCCAACTTTAGACAGACTGGTACCTAGCCAACTTTAGACAGACTTGTACCTAGCAACTTTAGACAGACTGGTACCTAGCCAACTTTAGACAGACTGGTACCTAGCCAACTTTAGACAGACTGGTACATAGCCAACTTTAGACAGACTGGTACCTAGCCAACTTTAGACAGACTGGTACCTAGCCAACTTTAGACAGACTGGTACCTAGCCAACTTTAGACAGACTGGTACCACCTAGCCAACTTTAGACAGACTGGTACCTAGCCAACTTTAGACAGACTGGTACCTAGCCAACTTTAGACAGACTGGCACCTAGCCAACTTTAGACAGACTGGTACCTAGCCAACTTTAGGCAGACTGGTACCTAGCCAACTTTAGACAGACTTGTACCTAGCCAACTTTAGACAGACTGGTACCTACCAACTTTAGACAGACTGGTACCTAGCCAACTTTAGACAGACTGGTACCTAGCCAACTTTAGACAGACTGGTACCTAGCCAACTTTAGACAGACTGGTACCTAGCCAACTTTAGACAGACTTGTACCTAGCCAACTTTAGACAGACTGGTACCTAGCCAACTTTAGACATACTGGTACCTAGCCAACTTTAGACAGACTGGTACCTAGCCAACTTTAGACAGACTGGTACCTAGCCAACTTTAGACAGACTGGTACCTAGCCAACTTTAGACAGACTGGTACCTAGCCAACTTTAGACAGACTGGTACCTAGCCAACTTTAGACAGACTGGTACCTAGCCAACTTTAGACAGACTGGTACCTAGCCAACTTTTGACAGACTTGTACCTAGCCAACTTTAGACAGACTGGTACCTAGCCAACTTTAGACAGACTGGTAGTGTGAGAAAGTTTGCTCATTGCAGACTCGTCCAAAGGGAGACAATCGACTCAAACAAGATTTCCGCCCAGGGGAGATAAATCCATTGCCTCTGACAACTGATAGGATCAATCTACCATCTCCTTTTATGTACGCGCAGCAGCTGCGTTCATTGATTGTTCAAGATTAAAGAGAGCATGAAATAATGAGCAGAACAAGAAATAAGCTGAACAGATAATGAAATAACAGAACGCAACATAAATAACTGTGCGTAGCATAAAACAAAAAACAGATAATGGAACAAAAGAAGAGAGCAAACAATTAGGGAATATAGAATGACATAAAAAGTTAGGAAAACCTGACACAAGAAGGCAATTCATCATAATCAACATCTAGTACCATGCCTGCTGACGTAGGTGATCATGTCTCTCTACAACTTTCGATCTCGACAGTTATTTATCAATTATGTTTGTTTACCCTCTGCCAAGCCACTCTTTTAAACTGTCTGGTATCTTTTCTCTTTGTTTCCCTCTATCTCTTCATCCATCAATTTTCCCAGTTGTTACAATATATTCCAGTCAAAAACTGATGATTGTCTCATCCTAATATTGGAAATTAGCTCTCTCTCTTTGCTTTGGCCTCTTTCAGAACGTTTTCATAACTCTTCTTAGCTGTCCATGGTATTCTCAACATTCTTCTGTAAAACCACGCTTCTACAGCTTCCAGAGATTTTGTTGTCTGTTGTCCTTAATGTCTATGATTCTCATCCATATGTTAAGACTGGCCCCACATAACATTTAAGAACTCTTTTTCTTGTTTCTATTATCACCCTCATTTTTTTTGGAAAGCTGCTTTTGCCTGAGCCATTCTTCATCTCAACTCTGTTGTACATCTTCCGTTTGAGGTTAACATTGTTCCAAATATTTTAAAATGATTTACCTGTTTTAATATTGTTCCACTTGTCTTTATAAAAATATATAAAATATATATTAAAGCGGGGACAATATGAAATAAAAGAGAAAGAGTATGTAGGACTATACCCCATGGACAGTACATGACTCGAAATGTCGATACAAATATGGATGGATGGATGAATGGATGGATGGTTGGGAAGATAGATGGATGGATTGTAAGGCGAGTGGGTGGGCGGATGGATGGGTGGATGGTAAGGCGAGTGGGTGGGCGGATGGATGGGTGGATGGATGGTTGGATGTTTGGACGGACTAGACAGACAGACAACACAGACAGAGACAGACAGATAGACAGACAGACAGACAGATAGATAGATAGAAAACGAAGTAGTTTAGGTTAAGATGAGTCAACGTTATTTATGTTTAGTCCAGAGATCCTCGTTACACTTCCAACAATTACAAAGTGCTCACCCTAGTGTGCAGCCGCTGATGATTGATGCAAAAATAGGACTCCGATCTAACATCACTCTTGAGTATTTCACTGAGTTAATCCTCTCCGGAATCTCCGACTCACATTTGATGTTGGTGTATTTACAAGTATTTTCTTCTTTCCTTCCTCATTTACCTTTCAGCGTCGAGGCGAGGCATAATTTGCGGTATTTTGCACTTCTGTTGGCCTCTCCTGATGTTACATTCCCTAGTGTTTCTAATATTCCGTCAATCCACCTTTTTCGTCGTCGGCCCTTGGGTCTGGTGTTCTCGCAACGTTTATTGAAGGCTCGTTGTGTTGTGTTTTCATCTTTCTGCCTTATCACGTGGCCATTCCATTTTATCTGTCGTTTCTTGATGTGCTCTATGGCGGCAATTATTCCTAGCTTTTATTCCTAGCTTTTTTTCCCAGTTCTTTATTTCTGATCTTGTTTCACAGACTGTTTCCTGTCATTCGTCTAACACATTTCATCTCGGTAGAGGTTAGTTTTCTTATTGTTCTTGCATCTAGGGTCCAGGACTGGCATTGGTAGCACAACGTTGGGATGAAGATTGTATTGTAGAGTGTCCGTTTTGCTTCTAGAGATATTTCCTTGTTGGACAATAGTGGTGATACCTGTCCAATGATTTGACAAGTTTTGTGGCATCTTGAGTCTTTTTCTGTTGTTTGTAAACTCGTTTGTCACTAGACTTCCTTCAAATTGAAATTCCTCTACTTGTTTTAGTTGTCTGCCCTCCATTGCTATGTTGATATTCTGCTTCTCTAATTCGATATTCATGACTTCTGTTTTTTTAAATGTTGATTTTCATATTGTAATAAGTATTTGTTCGGTTAAGTCTATCTACATGTTCTTGTAGTTCTTCTATTTTTCCATGTATTAGTGACTGATCGTCTGCAAATAGGAGCTCGTTGATCTCCGCTGTCTCGGATGGGTTGGCTAACTTACATATTTAGTCCGTGTAGGTAATAAACGAGAGGAGATAGTCAACACCCTACCTTACATCTCATCTAACTTTCAAGTGATCTGTTGACAATACGGTTGTGTATAGAGAGCTATGCTGCGTCTGCATTCTTCAATATGGCTCCAGCTACCTATATCACAAGCTAAACCGGTCTAGCTCAGCCTGCTGTTCTCAAGCTCACTATATCACCAGCTTAACCGGTCTAGTCCTGCCTGCTTTTCTCAAGCTCACTATATCACCAACTTAACCTGTCTAGTCCTGCTTGCTGTTCTCAAGCTCACTATATCACCAACTTAACCTGTCTAGTCCTGCCTGCTGTTCTCAAGCTCACTATATCACCAGCTTAACCTGTCTAGTCCTGCCTGCTGTTCTCAAGCTCACTATATCACCAGCTTAACCGGTCTAGTCCTGCTGCTGTTCTCAAGCTCACTATATCACCAACTTAACCTGTCTAGTCCTGCTTGCTGTTCTCAAGCTCACTATATCACCAACTTAACCTGTCTAGTCCTGCTTGCTGTTCTCAAGCTCACTATATCACCAGCTTAACCTGTCTAGTCCTGCCTGCTGTTCTCAAGCTCACTATATCACCAGCTTAACCGGTCTAGTCCTGCCTGCTGTTCTCAAGCTCACTATATCACCAACTTAACCTGTCTAGTCCTGATTGCTGTTCTCAAGCTCACTATATCACCAACTTAACCTGTCTAGTCCTGCTTGCTGTTCTCAAGCTCACTATATCACCAGCTTAACCTGTCTAGTCCTGCCTGCTGTTCTCAAGCTCACTATATCACCAGCTTAACCTGTCTAGTCCTGCCTGCTGTTCTCAAGCTCACTATATCACAAGCTTAACCGGTCTAGTCCTGCCTGCTGTTCTCAAGCTCCCTATATCACAAGCTTAACCGGTCTAGTCCTGCCTGCTGTTCTCAAGCTCCCTATATCACAAGCTTAACCGGTCTAGTCCTGCCTGCTGTTCTCAAGCTCCCTATATCACAAGCTTAACCGGTCTAGTCCTGCCTGCTGTTCTCAAGCTCCCTATATCACAAGCTTAACCGGTCTAGTCCTGCCTGCTGTTCAAGCTCCCTATATCACAGCTTAACCGGTCTAGTCCTGCCTGCTGTTCTCCAGCAACCCATTGAACCTATTGTATATGACAATACACTAAAACATCGTCGGCAAAACGAAAATTCGGGAACCACTATAGCTCAGTGGTTAGTGAATTGGACTACAAAAGACAAGGAGTAGGGTTCGATCCCAACCGACAGCTTCCGGGTTCACCCAGCCTTAAATGGGTACCGGATGTTTTTCGCTTAAAGTAAAGCGGACGGGCGTAATAACGACCACATTATCCCAAAAATCATGTGCTGAAGGTCTGTAAAATTTATGGTCACTAACACCATATTCCCCATACGCCACTTGGCGTGACGGGGGCTCTTTATTTTTTCCTTTTTTATAACAAAATTTCGAGAGTTGGGTGGTCTAGAGGTAGGATATGGGCTTCAGGACTGGAAGGGCTAGGGTTCGAAGCCCACCGGAAGCGGTTGTAATTTTTTAAATTTAGAAATTTAATCCGTGGTTTCTTTATGACGTTACCCTGCCCTGATCTCTTGGGTAGTGAGATCCGAAGTCTAGCCCTCTCGGATAACGCAATAAACAGGAGGTCCCGTGTGCACTTACGCACGTTAAGGAACCCTTGGCAATTAAAATGGAAATGATTAGGCCACAAATATGTGCCGCTGCCCGGGTAACATTGTCAGCAGAAACCTATCCACATCTTGAGTCACAGGCCGTGCTACGGAGTTCGTGCACGTCGGCCTTGATTCTCTTCGGAATTTCTCGAGATCCTCGAGTGGGATATCGGAGCACCTATGGGCTTGCCTAGGGAGCCGCGATAGCTCAGTGGTTAGTGAACTGGACTACAAAGGACAAGAGTTAGGGTTCGATCCTGATCGACGACTTCCAAGCTCACCCAGTCTTAAATGGGTACCGGATTTTTTTTCTGGGAAGGTAAACCAGCACGGGCGTAATACCGACCACATTACCCTAAAAATAATTTAATGAAGGTCTGTAAAAATGATGGTCACTAACACCATATTGTACACTTGGAATTGTTATGGATTTCATAATGAAGAAATGCTGCACTGGTAATAAAGGCATCGAATGGATACAAGCAGACCATTTGGAGGACCTCGACTTTGCTGATGACAGTTCTCATCAGCAGTCAGACAAAAACGATGCAGGAAAACACAAATGAACTGTCACCAATAGCCAGCAAAATTGGGCTTGAGATCAATCATGAAAAAACTAAAGTCATGAAAAGCTTAATTCCAAAGACGACAAATATACATGGAAAACAAACCAGTAGAAGAGATCGATTACTTTATCACATTGATCGAGAAGGGGATACAAGTAAAGAAATTAGAATCAGAATAGCTAAAGCAACAATGCATTTCAGAAGCCCTGAAAAGTTGTGGAAATCAAAACTCATCAGCACAAACATAAAACTTAGACTATTCAGATGAAATGTACTATCAACCCTTATGTATGCGTGTGAAAGCTGGAAAACAACAAGAGATATAGAAACAAAGTTGAACGCATTCGAAAATAAATGTTTAAGGAAAATACTTGGTATAGCGTGGCACGAATTCAAAACAAACGAGGAAATTAGAGAAATCGCCAATCAACCACTAATATCTTCAGTAATAAAGAAAAGACGATGGTCATATGTTGGACATGTGATGAGAAGAGATAATAACCGAATAGCAAGCAAGCCCTCATGTGGGAAACACAGCTAGAGGAAAAGAGGAAGACCCAGAGAGACACTGAGAAAACATTGATGAGAGAGGCAAGAGCAGCAGGAATCGGCTAACTCAATGAGATAGAGCTGCTTGCACAGAACAGAGACAAATGGCGAGATTTGAAAATTATCTTTAAAAGAATTGAGAACTGCTAGAACAAAATTTCAGATAATAGAGGGAGTATCTTGGTCTACGCCCTATGGGCCGGCTACGGCTCGAAAGGTCAATAGATAGATAGTACACCATATTCCATATACGCCACTTGGCATAACGGGGGCTCTTTACTTACTTTTTTATGTGTTTGTATAGTGCACTGTGGTGATTATCCTGAAACAAACAACTATGAGTGAATTGTTGACTTCCTCGAATACAATTCTTAAAATAAATCTACCCAGCATCCTTTCTCTCATTTTCTTCTTCCTGTCAAAACTTCCCTTAAATGTGCAATGTATCCGGAATCAAGCGCCAATTATAACGAATAAACCCGCGTCTATTCTCGCAAACGAGAAGCCAAACAAGCAAGCATATTTCTTGTGCTGTAATTATGCAGCTATACACTGAGAGTTTTCACAAAGAAACATCAATCAAATTCCGAGCTTAACTTCAATAGAAATATAACGAAGAAATACGTGTGTAGATTATCCTGAATACTGACAGGAAGCTTCCTAGATCTAGAACAATTAATGAGAAAAATGAACAAGAAAGGCCGAGATTACCAGCTTCAAGTCAGTGTTCTACTAACATTATGGTGATAATCGCAGACAACCAGGAATCTCCGAAGTCAAAATTAATTAATTAGGAACGAAATGTTGAAAGATGCAAGAATAGGCTCAGAAAAGAATAACTTTGGATAATGTGGAAACAGAGAAAATTGGAGATTATAGGAAAGAGGGGGACAACATTTCTAGCTTCTAAAAAACGAGGAGAATAGGGTAAGATGTGCGGGAAAGGGGGGGGGACAACATTTCTAGCTTCTAAAAAAAACGAGGAGAATAGGGTAAGGATGTGCGGGAAAGGGGGGGGGGGGGGGTCGTTCTTCATTGTAGGTCAACGAGAGTTTGGCCAGGTCATGCTTGTTTTTTTTTTTTTTTAGTTCTACTTCATCATCTTCTTCTTTCCTTCCTCTATTGCCGTTGGCGTCGAGGGGAGATACAATCTGCGATTCTTTGCTCTACTGTTGGCCTCTTCTGGTGTTATCCCTCCTAGTGACTCTAGTATTCCATTTATCCATCTCTTTCTCGGTCTTCTCTCTTAATCTGGCGTTTTCGTAGCGTTTGTTTATGGCTCTTTGAGTCACTGTTAGTTCTTTTTGTCGTGCTATGTGACCGAACCAATTTATCTCTTGTTTCTTTATGTATTCGATGGGTGGTTCAATTTCCAATTTCGTCCTCAGGTCAGTGTTTCTTACTCTGTCCCTTAAGCTATTTCCTGTCATTCTTCTGACACATTTAATTTCTGTGGCCGTTATCTTTCTTTTTTTCTTTTTAGATTAAATGTTTTAAAAAATGGTTGGGGATGTGGTGGGGTGGGGTGGCTGGAGTTTAAACTTAAATCTCTGACCCGAGCAGCTTTGGATCACTATCATCTTGTGTCATACAGGCTGGCGTAGGCAACCATAACCTTCCTCAATTGCCTGTCCACAGTGCGTCCTATAAACTCTGCTGTTAACTGTTTTATGTGCCACGACAAGAAGAAAGAAAGAAAACAAAAGAGCCCTTCACGCCACGTGGCGAATGGTTATATGGTGCCAGTGCCCACATTGTTGTATAAACCTACGACATATGGTTTTTGTGGGTAATGTGGTCAGTATTACGCCAGTGCTAGTTTTCTTTGCTGCAATGTGGTACTTTGTTAAAAGTGATTATTTTGGTTGGGATTTTCGCTTGTGGAGACAGCGATAGTCTAGTCGCATTCACCTTACCATAAAATCAGCATGGTTTTGACGCCCGTATGCTGAGATTGTTTTGCAGACGACTGGTCGTGGAGTTTAGTGGAACTGTACCAGCCCCAGCTTTGCCCTTGAACGGGATGTGTGATACGTCTTCCTACCTTTCATCTACCTGCGGAGCATAGGTCTTAAACAAATACTTTCCAAGCCGTTCTTTGACTTGTCCATGGTTGTGAAGTTTTTTTTTCCGCTTATTTTTTTATTACAGTACAGGATAGCCAGTCCCATGCCCAACCCTCCTTAGTCGCCTCTTACGTACACGCATGCCACCATCTGAACCGCCGTCGGATCGAATTTTTCACCAAAGTTGAGGTCTGGCTTCATTTCTTGGCCACAATAGAATGAGAAATCACATGTTCACCAAATTGAAGATAGGTACAACCAGCCAATGCCACAGTACACTGGACAACATGAGAACAAAACATGTTCTACAGGATTGCCACCAGTACACAGACCTGAGAAGGACAACGTGGTCCAGACCCACCTCCTTGGAAGAGAAACTATATGGGGCAATCGAATCACTTAAACTGACAGCTGACTTCATAAGAGAGTCTGGAATCCTACTCTGATTGAGTCTTGATCGCAGAGAGAGAGAGAGAGAGAGATTTGTTGGGACATCGATTATTGGGGAACGCTCACTAACCAAAAGGTCTACACCGGAATTGTCACAAGGTGCATGGAAGTTATGCTGCCCGAGACGGCAGTTACGGCGACCCAGAAGTGTCCATTTTGAGCTGCGCGCCCTTTATACAGTTAACGCAGAACGTTCAATAGAACAGTCTTCATCATCAGCAGGTACCGAGGCTGCTGGCGTAGGTGATCATGTCTCTCCACAACTTTCGATCACGACAGTTATTTATCATTTCTGTTGTTGACCTTCTGGCAAGCCATTCTCTTAAGCTGTCTGGTATCCTTTCTCTTTGCTTCCCTCTATCTCTTCGTCCCTCTATTTTCCCAGTTGTTACAATATACTCCAGCTGTTCCCTTCTCATTACATGGCCAAAAAATGAATGATGATTGTTTCTTCCTAATATTGGAAATTAGCTCTCTTTTTGCTTTGACCTCTTTCAGAACGTTTTCATTACACTTCTTAGATGCCCATGGTATTCTCAACATTCTTCTGTAAAACCACATTTCTACAGCCTCCAGTGATTTTCTTGTCTGTTGTCCTATTGTCCTTACCAAAGACGATGGTCATATGTTGGACATGTGATGAGAAGAGATAAGAACCAAATAGCAAAGTAAGCCCTCATGTGGGAAACAACAGGTAAGAGAAAAAGAGGAAGACCCAGAGAGACACTGAGAAGAACATTGATGAGAGAGGCAAGAGCAGCAGGAATCGACTCCCTCAATGAGATAGAACTCCTTGCACAGAACAGAGACTAATGTCGAGATTTGATAACATATCTTTAAAAGAATTGCAAACTGCTAGAACAAAAATTCAAATAAAAGAAGGAGTATCTTGGTCTACACCCTATGGGCCGGCTACGGCTCGAAAGGAAAAATGATGATGACGATGATGTCCTATTGTCCATGATTCACATCCATATGTTAAGACTGGATCTACATAACATTTAAGAACATTTTTTCTTGTTTCTATTGTCAAAAAGGATTTACAATTTCCAATGGAAATGAAATACCCATCCTCTAATGGGTACCGGATTTTTTTTTCTGGGAAAATAAAGCGACACGCGCGTAATACCGACACCATTACCCCAAAAAAAAATGTGCTGAAGGTCTGTAAAAACTATTGTCACTAACACCATATTCCCTATATGCCACTTGGCGTGACGGGGGCTCTTTACTTTTACTATGCTTCTGTGTTCTATTTAGACTCGTCAACATAGCTTTTCGTTTTCTCACCTCCGTTTGATTTCTCCTTAATTTACATGTCACGGCCATCCTAGATGTAGCAGAGTTTATCTTTATTTAGTTGTTCGTTTGTCTTGTTCTCATTTCCAAAGAAAGGCCGCATTTAGGCCGAAAAGTCAGCATTTTGAATACTACAATAATGAATACCATTACAACAATGAGTGCCATTATAACAATGAATGAATACTACAGCGATGAATACTCTAACAACAATGAATATAATAACAGGAATACTACTACTACAATGAATACTCCTATATTAATGAATACTACTACAACAATCATTACTACTGCATTAATGAATACTACTACAACAATGAATACTCCTACATTAATGAATACTACTACAAACACGAATACTCCAACATTAATGAATACTACTACAACAATGAATTCTCCTGCAACAAGGAATACTACTACAACAATGATTACTCCTATATTAATGAATACCACTACAACAATGAATACTCCTACAACAATGAATACTCCTACAACAATGTATACTACTACAACAATGAATACTCCTACAAAATTGAATACTCCTACAACAATGTATACTCCTACAACAATGTATACTCCTACAACAATGAATACTTCTACAACAATGAATACTCCTACAACAATGTATACTACTACAACAATGAATACTCCTACAACAATGTATACTCCTACAACAATGTATACTCCTACAACAATCAATACTCCTACATTAATGAATTCTCCTACAAAAAGGAATACTACTACAACAATGATTACTCCTACAACAATGTATACTACTACAACAATGATTACTCCTACAACAATGTATACTCCTACAACAATGAATACTCCTACAACAATGAATACTCCTACATTAATGAATACTCCTACAACAAGGAATACTACAACAACAATGAATACTACTACAACAATGAATACTCCGACAACAATGAATATTACTACAACAATTAATACTACAACAACAAGGAATACTACAACAACAATGAATACTTCGACAACAATGAATATTACTACAACAATGAATACAACAATGAATACTATAACAACAAGGAATACTACAACAACAATGATTACTACTACATTAATGAATACTCCTACAACAAGGAATACTACAACAACAAGGAATACTACAACAACAATGATTACTCCTATATTAATGAATACTCCTACAACAAGGAATACTAAAACAACAAGGAATACTATAACAACAATGATTACTCCTACATTAATGAATACTCCTACAACAAGGAATACTAAAACAACAATGAATACTACAACAACAATGAATACTCATACATTAATGAATACTCCTACAACAAGGAATACTACAACAACAAGGAATACTACAACAACAATGATTACTATTATATTAATGAATACCACTACAACAATGAATTCTCATACAACAATGAATACTCCTACATCAATGAATACTCATACAACAATTAATAATCCAACAACAATGAATACTCTTATAACAATGAATACTCTTATAACAATGTATACTACTACAACAATGAAAACTACAACAACAATTAATACTACTACTGCAATGAATACACCTAGAACAATGAATAATTCAACAACAATGAATAATACTCCAACAATGAATACAACTACAACAATGAATACTACTTCAACACTGAATACTACTGCAACAATGAATAATACAACAAAAATGAATACTACAACAATAATTAATACTACTACAACAAGGAATACTACTACTAAGATGAATATTACTACAACAATGAATACTACTACACCAATGAATACTCCTGTAACAATGAATACTCCTGCAACAATGAATCCTTCTACAACAATGAATACTACTACAACAATGAATACTCCTACAAAAATGAATACTACTACAACAATGAATACTCCTACGACAACGAATACTCCTATAACAATAAATACTACTACAAAAATGAATAATACAACAACAATGAATACTTACAACAACAATGAATACTACAAAGCAATGAATGCTACTACAACAATGAATACTATTAAAACAATGAATACTAAAGCAACCATGAATACTACTACAAAAAATGAATACTATTACAACAATGAATACACATACAAAAATGAATACTACTACAACAATGAGTACCCCTACATTAATGAATACTTCTACAACAATGACTATTCCTACAACAATGTATACCACTACAACAATGAATACTCCTACAACAATGAATGCTCCTACAACAATGTATACTCCTACAAAAATGAATGCTCCTACAACAATGATTACTCCAACAACAATGAATACTACTACAACAGTGAATACTACTACAACAATGAATACTACTACAACAATGAATACTACTACAACAATGAATACTACTGCAACAATGAATACTCCTTCAACATTGAATACTCCTACAACAATGAATACTCCAACAACAATGAATACTCCTACAACAATGAATACTACTACAACAATGAATACTACTACAACAATGAATACTACTACAACAATGAATTCTACTACAACAATGAATACTCCAACAACAATGAATACTACTACAAAATGAATACTACTACAACAATGAATACTCCAACAACAATGAATACTACTACAACAATGAATGCTCCTTCAACATTGAATACACCTACAACAATGAATATTACAAAAAAGTGAATACTCCTACAACAATGAATACTAAAACAACAATTAATGCTACTATAACAATGAATACTCCTTCAACATTGAATACTCCTACAACAAAACATATTACAAAAAAGTGAATACTCCTACAACAATGAATACTAAAACAACAATGAATACTACTACAACAATGAATACTCCTTCAACATTGATTACTCCTACAACAATGAATATTATAAAAAAGTGAATACTCCTACAACAATGAATACTAAAACAACAATTAATGCTACTACAACAATGATTACTACTACAACAATGAATACTACTACAAAAATGAATACTACAACAACAATGAATACTACAACAACAATGAATACTACAACAACAATGAATACTACTACAATAATGAATACAACAACAACAATAAATACTAAATACTATTACAACAATGAATACTACTACATCAATGAATACTACTACAACAATTAATATTTCAACAACAATGAATACTACAACAATAATGAATATTACTACAACAATGAATATTACTACAAAAATGAATACTTCGACAACAGTGAATACTACAACAACAGTGAATACTACTACAACAATGAATATTACAACAACAATGAATGCTACAACAACAATGAATATTACTACAACAATGTATACTACTACACAGCTCTGACTACAAAGAAACATTCTCTAGCACAGAGGACTCCAAGATAAATTTAAAAAAATGGATGCAGTCCAAATAAATGTGACTAAATCAAATGAATGTTCTGCAGGGCGCACAACATAACCTATAA
The DNA here is from genome assembly GCA_032433765.1 of Megaustenia siamemsis. Taxonomy (NCBI): domain Eukaryota; kingdom Metazoa; phylum Mollusca; class Gastropoda; order Stylommatophora; family Ariophantidae; genus Megaustenia; species Megaustenia siamemsis. The sequence goes on from JAVIAB010000088.1 coordinate 65,900,932, forward strand.
TACCTGAAAAAAGTGGTATTTGTCAATAATGGGCAGGTAAGCTTCAAGAATGATGATATGTGCTTCAAATACTTTTTTTTTTTTTTTTTACTTTTGCTTTAAAATACGCAATGCTGTTATGTATACGGACTTCCGGTCAATATGGCGGATAGACGGAAGGGAACCGATGAGGCACTGTCTGAAAAGTGTTCCTTGATGCAGTTTTCTCACATTCCAAGTCCGGCTTGCTGCCGGATCTACAGAGTGGTGGTCTGTGCACACCGTGAGCTGTGTGTTTCACCTGGATGGTGTTTCTAAATTCAGATTGCTTACGATAAATGATTATATCTTATGACGAAGGACAGTTCAGATGCGTTCACTTTTGCTGCTATAATTCACCTTATGTCTTTTGACGTGTGCTGTGTTTGCTACGATGGGGACTGCAATTGCCTTGCTGTTATGGGTTTAAATTCGTTTGCAGTGATAACCGGGCCTTCGAATAACCATAACCATAACGGTTGGTAGCAAGCAATCATGATAAGTCAGTAGTTTGGTAAAGTATTAGTGTCATATGCTGGATGCCGTTTTACTGAGCAGTTTTTCTCGTGGCTGAATCTGCTGATATTAAATAAACAGATCTGACAACGCGGAGTTGCGATAGCTCAGTAGTTAGTGAACTGGACTACAACGGACAAGAGGTAAGGTTCGATCCCAACAAACGGCCTCCGGTTCATCCAGCCTTTAATGGGTACGGAATTTTTTTCTGGGAAAGTTAAGCGGCACGGGCGTAATACTGACCACATTACCCCAAAAATCATGTGCCGAAGGTCTATAAAATTTATGTTCACTAACACCGTATTCCCTATACGCTACTTTCGTGACGGGGGCTCTTTACTTTTTTTTTTTTCTTAGATCTGACAACGGAATGAACAACATGTATTTGTGGTGCCTGTTTTCGTTACCTTTCTCCTACGCCTTTTGTCTTCTGATTTTGACATCAAGGCATCCTCGAATATTGCTGTACATTAAAAAAAAAAGATTGTATTTTCCCATGTGCTACGATCTGATGCCAGATTTTCCCAGTTTCTTCCACTGATAGAGATTCCAAAGTAATGAAGTTACCACACGTATCAGCAAGCAAGCTCTGGTAAATGATGGAACATGGCCGTTATACGAGTAGTTCTAGACGCTGATAGTATTGTCCGATAACTGTCACAGTTCGTAAGTCTAATTTCAGTTATCGAAGTCTCGTGTTAAGATGACCTGTCACATCTACGCCCCAGAAAGCCATGTCTGGGACGCACAAAAGCCTCGCTTACGAAATGCCACATCATCATGACTTAATGATAGACAAATTTCAGGGACGCTTAGCAATTTCCTGGACCCTTCTGCATGAGATATTAATCTATTCCGAGCAAGGCATGTTCCGGAGATCCCCAAAAGCACTTCTCATGAAATAAGATAATTCAGACAAGCCTGAGTGGTCGGCTCGTGGTAGTTCATCGGAACTTGCAGCTTTGGGTATGTTGCTTGGGTTAAAAACGGTGATATCATACATGTATGTTTGCTTGTATGTGGAATTTGTTTGTGTACGAACGTATGATTGGTTGTCTGTTTGAATGTCTGTATGTTGTTGTTTTGTGTGTCTGTTTAAATGTTTTCACGCTGTTTGTATGTCAGTTTGAAAGTCTGAATGTTGTTTTTGTGTCTGTCTTTGTGTTTGTTCGGCTATCTGTATGTTGTTTGTGTGTCTGTCTGTGTGTAAGTTCAGCTGTCTGTATGTTGTTTGTGTGCCTGTTTCAATGCATGTACGTTCTTTTGTGTGTCTGTCTGTGTATCTGACTGAATATATGTATGTTGTTTATTTTACTTTATGTTTAACTATCTTCCTGTCTATTGTTTGTCTGTTTGATTGTCTGTATGTTATTTATTTGTCTGTCTGTTTGTCTGTATGTTGTTTATTTGTCTGTCTGTTTGATTGTCTTTGTGTTGTTTATTTGTCTGTCTGTTTGATTGTCTTTGTGTTGTTTATTTGTCTGTCCGTTTGATTGTCTTTGTGTTGTTTATTTGTCTGTCTGTTTGATTGTCTTTGTGTTGTTTATTTGTCTGTCTGTTTGATTGTCTTTGTGTTGTTTATTTTTTACCTGTCTGTTTGATTGTCTTTGTGTTGTTTATTTGCATGTCTGTTTGATAGACTTACTCTCTCTTGCTTCTTCGTGTACTGTCTCCTGTAACAAAACTTAGAAGAAAAAAGTAGTCCAAACTGAGAATCAACAACTTCAGACTCAAACGTAACTAAATTGAGGACATTCGCGATTTCTTAATGACAAACATCAATTATTAATTCTACACGTTAATTATTAATGACAAACACTATTTTGTTGATGACAAACTTAAAAACAATTAATTACAAATATGATTTGTTGATGACACGCAACGTGAATGATTACCAATGTGAATTATTAATAAAGACCTGCGTTATTTGACCCAAACTTCCGGTAAAACGGCGATTATTGTGTGCCAAATGGACACTTTAAAAAAAAACAAAATTATTTTCACGGTATTATTCCATTTTTTTTTTTTGGGGGGGGGGGAGGGAAGGAGGGAGGAGTGTGCCGCGGGGACAATTTAACCGGAGGATAAAGGCCGATTGTCCTGAGAGGTCGCCACGATGTGTTTGGGTATGAGTTTTCATCTCATGCCCGATTAAAGAAAAACACACACAAAACTTTTGAACATAACTGGATTCGAACTCGTGTATGCTTAGTTTGGAGACAGATGAGTTCTCGATTCGTCCACACGCTCTTCTTCACAATATAGTCTCAGTATTTTGAGCCATTTGAGTACACGTATGCATTAACATCAAAACAAAAAACACCAGGGCTAAATCTAAGACGAGAAAATGTTACATATTCTCAGCATTCCTGTATGGTGCAGAAACATGGACATTGGACAAGAAAACAGAACAAAAAAATGGAATTATTTGAAATATGGATATATAGAAGAATAGGTAGAATTGGATGGAAAGAAAAGAAAACAAATGATGAAATCTTAAAACAACTAAAAATGAAAAAGAAATACTAAGTACAATTTAAACAAGACACAAAAGTCTACTAAAAGTAATCATGGAACGGAAAATACAAGGTAAAAGAGGCAGAGGCATACCAAGACTAACATGGACGAGTAACATCAAAAGATGGACAAGTCAGTCAGCCTATGACAACCTGCACCATCAAAGCAAGAGAGGGGGTAGAATGGCGCTCCAAGGTAGCCAACCTTCGATACGGAGACGACACTCGATGATGATGATAATGATAATGTTGATGATGATGGTGATATTGATGATGATGTTGATGATGATGATGATGTTCATGATGTTCATGATGTTCATGATGTTCATGATGATGATGCTGATGATGTTTATGATGATGATGATGATGTTGATGCTGATGTTGATGTTGATGTTGATGTTGATGTTGATGATGATGATGATAATGATAATGATGTTGATGATGATGTTGATGATGATGTTGATGATGATGTTAATGATGATGTTGATGATGACGACGACGATGATGATGATGATGATAATGTTGATGTTGATGATAATGATGTTGATGATGTTCATGATGATGATGATGATGATGATGATAATGATGATGTTGATGATGATGTTGATGTTGATGATGATGATGATGATGATGATGATGATGATGATGATGATGATGATGATGGTGATGGTGATGATGATGTTGATGACGACGACGACGATGATGATGATGATGATAATGATGATGATGATAATGATGATGATGATAATGCTTTTGAGCGCAGATGTGTAGCTTGCTACAAAGAACGACATAGTTGGTGCTTACCGCGACCTGTTAGGGAGTAAACACTCTGATCCGCGACAATCTGGTTGACGTGTTCACTATCATCATGTGCCATACCAGATGCCGTATGTGATAAAGTACTTCCACTATCTTCTATCCATAGTACATCGTATCAATTCTGTTGTTAACTGTTTTACATGCCATGACAGCAAGCTATCTAGTATCTTCTGTCTTTGTCATTCGCGATCTCTCTTTCCATGTATTTTTCCACTTGTACCAAAGTATTCCAACTTTCATCTTCTCATGATGTGCCAAGAAATTTTGATTGTTACTTTCTTATATTTTTTAGGAGCTCTATTTTTGTTTGGCTTCTATAAGAACGTCTTCGTTGGTAGTTTTGCTGTCCAGGGAACTCTCAACTTTCTTCTGAGAAATTTATTCTCTGTGGTCAGTAAATGTCTTTTCAATTGTTTGTCTACTGTCCATGATTCACTTCCATAGGTCAGAATTGGCTCTATATAGCACCGATTAACTCTGTTTCTCACTTTTATTGACATAGATTTATTGCACAAAACGTTTTTCATTCTCTGAAATGCTATTTTGGCCTCAGCTATTCTGCTCTTTATTTCTGTGGTGCATCTTCCATTGGGTGTTATTATTGCGCCCAAATATGTGATGCTCTGCACTAGTTTCAGATTAGGAACCATGTCTCTCCACAATCTTCATCTCAACAGTTATTTATCATTTCTGTTGTTGACCTTTCCAAGCCATTCTCTTAAGCTGTCTAGTATCTTTTCTCTTTGCTTCCCTCAATCTCTTCGTCCCTCAATTTCTCCGATTGTCACAATATATTTCAGCTGTCCCCTATCTCATTTCACAGCCAAAAAATGACGATTGTTTCGTAGACTAGGTTTACAAATTTATAATGTATAAAAATAAAGTCTTTAGAAGTAATGGCCGACCAGCTCTTCCACCCCCCCCCCCCCCCAAACCAACATTTCGCATACCTTCAGCGTGCCAAGAAATCATAGAACCAAAACTCTTGCTGGGACAAAATACAATACAGTGTTAACGAAATTATAACCTCCCTTGTCTAGCACCGACATATGAAACTTTACACATGGTATGCCAATGTGTGGACAAATTGTGTGGACGCATTGTAAGGATTTTTGTGTGGGATAGAGTTATGTCTTCCCATGATACATAATTGGATTATACTTTTATGTTGTGGAATCGTGTATGTGTTAGTGTGTGCGTGTGTACACTCAAGTCATCCAGCGATAATTAAAAGACAAGTTAATTCAATAAACAGAAAAAAAACGAAAGACAAAATAGCTACAATGTTGTCAAAAGTGATGGCTAAATGTCAACTTTTCTTACGTCAAATTTCAATTATCTAAACTCAAACATAAAGATACCTTAATAAAAATGATCCATTCTAATCCTTGTCTGGAAGAACAAAGTACTTTGCTTAACAATAGATCTTCAGGATAACGTGACTGGCAGTTCTCGGAAGTTGGACTAGACTTGTTGTGGTTGATATTGTTGCAGCAACGCTGGAAAGCGTCTTCTGACGAATCTTAAAAGTATTTATTTTAGGACAGGATTCCTCGTATGCATCTGTAGTTTGCTATATGTTTTGTTGTTAATTCTGTAAGCGGTTCGACAATCAGGACTGCTGTGATTTGTATTCCTTAATTCCTTAAAATCCCTAAGTATTCTGAGATTTGATGTTCCATTTGTAATTTGCGTTCTTGTTCCTAAACAACACATAAAATGGTTGGGTCACATAACAAGACAAAGAGAACTAACAATGACCCAAAGAGCCATAAACAAACGCTACGAAAACGCCAAATTAAGAGGAAGACCGAGAAAGAGATGGATAAAGGGAATACTAGAGTCACTAGGAGGGATAGCACCAGAAGAGGCCAAAAGAGGAGCAAAGAATCGCAGATTGTATCACCCCTCGACGCCAACGGCAATGGAGGAAGGATAGAAGAAGTAGAAGAAGAGGAAGAAGAAGAAGAAGAAGGAGAAGAAGATGATGATGTTGTTCCTTATTCTTATTGTGTCTGTGTGTGTGTGTGATTTTTCCAGCAGTGCCTTTAATGTCCTTTAGAATTTAGAACGTGTTGATATCACTGCAGACGGTGTATTCCTATATCTGTTCAGTTCCCGTTCCAACAACCAACAAAGTCCTCAACCTAATAGTTCATACTGTTATAGTGAACGTTCTGCGTTGTGAAAAAATGCGCGCAGATCACGAAGCACATTTCCAGGTCGCTGTAACGGTCGTCGTGAGCCGCACGGCTCTCATGCACCTGGCGCCGAATTCGTGTAAGCTGCATGCCAGTGACTGTGCCCCAAGAATCTCTGTACCAACAAATGAAGACACTCCTCCACTTCGGTGAAACAATCGATCCGACCCGACCGCAATTCAGCTGATGGCGAACTTGCAGTCGAACACTGATCAAACATCCTGTTTAAGGGTGAAGCCAGAGCCTAGAACTTTTCTTCTTCAATCAATTATCAGTCGCCTGCAGCTCGTACCTCCTTGCGCAGGCGGCACAACCATATTATTTTTGCCCAGGTTTAATATTACCGGGCTACCATTGTCTCCGCACCTGAAAATCCAGACCAGAAAGAATCATTTGAAAACAAACTACAGCAAAATAACTACCAGTTTCAAACCTGATTTGATGAAGCGACCATCTTGGCCCGCCGCTCCAACTAGAAATTAACGCCATTGTCGTAGTGACTTTGCTAACCCTGGCTGCGACCAATCCGATATGGAATATAAGAACTTTTCTGAACATTCAAGACACATTAAATGTCTTGGCCAAATATCTCGATCGTCTGGCTAAGGCAAGACACATTCTGCGAGGAATTTTGAAAGGAGGGAGAAGGAGAGGTCATCATCATCATGTACCGTACCGGTTGGCGTTGGCGATCATGTCATTCCACAATCTTCTATCCACAGTGCATCGTTTGAGTTCTGTTGTTGACTGTTTTCCATGTCATAACACCAAGCTATCCAGTATTTTCACTCTTAGTCGTCCGCGATCTCTTTTTCCTTTTATTTTTCCAGTTGTAACCAAGTATTCCAACTTTCCTCTTCTCATGATGTGCCCAAAAATGTTGATTGCTTCTTTCTGATGTTTTTTAAGAGCTCCCTTTTTGTGTTGGCCTCTTTGAGAACTTTCTCATTGGTCTTTTTAGCTGTCCAGGGAACTTTCAACATTCTTCTGAGAAATCCCATCTCTGTGGCCTCTAATCGCCTTTTCATTTGCTTGTCTATTGTCCATGATTCGCTTCCATAGGTCAGAATTGGTTCTATAAAGCATCGATGAACTATCTTTCTCTTTTCTATTGACATAGACTTGTTGCATAAGATATTTTTCATTTTCTGAAATGCTATTTTGGCCTGAGCTATTCTGCTTTTTATTTCTGTGTTGCATCTTCCATCTGAAGAAGAGGTAGGCAAAGTAAAAGATGGGAAAAAACACCAAATAATGGAGACGCCTCGGTTTGGCAAAGTTCCAAAGAATGACTGATGATAGAGAGAAATGGAGAAGGTGAAGATAGAGAGAAATGGAGAAGGTTGACGAAGTCTGTCAGTGGTGACCAAACGACCCTCCGTGTTATGGTATGATGAAAAAGTTGAAAGCTTTTACTGAACAACTCATGTCTGGCTCACACTGTTCATGTTTGTTCCCGTGTCCTCCTATGTGATATATGTAAAGGTAAAGTACGAGACTTGAATCGGCGTCTTTGTACGCGAGTTTTCACCCATATGTGCTCGGCCGCCTATCCAGAAGTGTTCGGAGACTTCTGGATAGTGTCACTTCAAGCATCGAAACTCACGATAGCGGCGGCATTCCTTACCTTCCCAGAGTACTACCCTGGTACCCATTGCCACCAGCGGCACAGCCGACCGCATGGGTATTTTTTTTCCAACCACGAGTACAACTCACACTGCTTCCAGCGGGAATCGAACACGGGTTGTCTGAACGCCGATTGCCCAGTCGGGTTGGTTTTCCCAACTAGGCAAACTGAGGTTCCCCCCCCCACACACCCCCCTGATCTGCTCTTTGTATTACGCCTCTCTTTTGCCTTCCCTCCTTGAGTCAGCTGCCGACAGTCCTTGAACGTACTTTGGTGAAGTATAAAAGAATATTACCGATTCCCAATGATACATATTTCCTCACTATCTTTTGTACCTCCGTCGCTATGATGTCCTGTACTTTCTCCAACCGACAGTGAAATTAATCTCGCAAAACAGCAAAGAAGAAATTCGATTCATTGGAAGCAAAATGCTATAGTAAAAATCCTTAAGATACTTTGAATACTAAAAACGAACACTGAAGACATATTAAATAAAAAGATTTAAACATTAAAAAGAACTGGCTTATGAACACTATTCTACAGCTAAAATTAAAATACTATAGCCACAAACTTAGTGGGCGTGGAAAAGGACTTATCAACCAACATAGAACTGGAGTCGTCAGTCGCAGGACACTACGGGGCATGCGGAGGAGGGGATCTGAGCACCTATGGACATGTACGGAGTGCAATGATGATGACCCGCAAATAACTCAATAACTCAATAACTCAATAACTCAATAACTCAATACTATAGCCACGTTAAAAAACACAGCAGGCTGGAAATAACAATAATGGAAGGATTGGTTTTATGGTCGACGCTTCAGGCGTCAAGATGAAGGTGGTTTTTAAACATCAAGAAGACATTGAACGTGACAACAGAAATAGTGGGAAATCTGTGTAAGGCCATACATTCTTTCAGACAGGCTGTGGTGAATGCAACGTTCTGTGGGAGATCTGGTCAGTGACAGATATTTTTTCAGCTGAGCTGTGATGAGAGCAACGTTCTGTGGGAGATCTGATCAGAGACAGATATTCTTTCAGACAGGCTGTGATGAGAGCAACGTTCTGTGGGAGATCTGGTCAGTGACAGATATTTTTTCAGCTGAGCTGTGATGAGAGTAACGTTCTGTGGGAGATCTGATCAGAGACAGATATTCTTTCAGACAGGCTGTGATGAGAGCAACGTTCTGTGGGAGATCTGGTCAGAGACAGATATTCTTTCAGCTGGGCTGTGATGAGAGTAACGTTATGTGGGAGATCTGATCAGAGACAGAGATTCTTTCAGCTGGGCTGTGATGAGAGCAACATTCTGTGGGAGATTTGGTCAGAGACAGAAATTCTTTCAGCTGGGCTGTGATGAGAGTAACGTTATGTGGGAGATCTGGTCAGAGACAGATATTCTTTCAGCTGGGCTGTGATGAGAGCAACATTCTGTGGGAGATTTGGTCAGAGACAGAAATTCTTTCACCTGGGCTGTGATGAGAGTAACGTTATGTGGGAGATCTGATCAGAGACAGGGATTCTTTCAGCTGGGCTGTGATGAGAGTAGCGTTATGTGGGAGATCTGATTAGAGACAGGGATTCTTTCAGCTGGGCTGTGATGAGAGCAACGTTCTGTGGGAGATCTGGTCAGAGACAGATATTCTTTCAGCTGGACTGTGATGAAAGCAACGTTCTATGTGAGATCTGGTCAGAGACAGATATTCTTTCAGCTGGACTGTGATGAGAGTAACGTTCTGTGGGAGATCTGGTCCGAGACAGATATTCTTTCAGCTGGACTGTGATGAGAGTAACGTTATGTGGGAGATCTGGTCAGAGACAGATATTCTTTCAGCTGGACTGTGATGAGAGTAACGTTATGTGGGAGATCTGGTCAGAGACAGATATTCTTTCAGCTGGACTGTGATGAGAGCAACGTTCTGTGGGAGATCTGGTCAGAGACAGATATTCTTTCAGCTGGACTGTGATGAGAGCAACGTTCTGTGGGAGATCTGGTCAGAGACAGATATTCTTTCCGCTGGGCTGTGATGAGAGCAACGTTCTATGTGAGATCTTGTCAGAGACAGAGATATTTCTTCAGCCGGGCTGTAATGAGGTCAACGTTCTGCACAATACATGCAACTAGATGCTAACATTTCAATGGACAGACGTATCCCTGTGAACACTAGAATGCAGGTGATTTGACTCGCGCAGTGCCGGACATGTTGCAGCAACAAGACGCGAGCTTCTGTACAGGGGCACTCATGATGATAGTTGTGAGGGAAATACCAGAGGGAGACACGTGACTAGATGGCGCCAGGTTGTAAACTGCCTCATTATGTTGCATTGCATTAGCAATATATGGTGGTGGTTATTGTGCTAGACATATATTGTGGTGGTTATTATACCGAGCATATTTTGTGGTGATTATTATACTAGACATATATTGTGGTGGTTATTGTACTGGACATATACTCTGGTGGTTATTGTACTAGACATATATTGTGGTGGTTATTGTACTAGACATATATTGTGGTGGTTATTGTACTAGACATATATTGTGGTGGTTATTGTACTGGACATACATTGTGGTGGTTATTGTACTGGACATATACTCTGGTGGTTATTGTACTAGACATATATTGTGGTGGTTATTGTACTAGACATATATTGTGGTGGTTATTGTACTGGACATACATTGTGGTGGTTATTGTACTGGACATATACTCTGGTGGTTATTGTACTGGACATATACTCTGGTGGTTATTGTACTGGACATATACTCTGGTGGTTATTGTACTGGACATATACTCTGGTGGTTATTGTACTGGATCTATTTGAGAAATGATTTTTCTTTTGAAATGTTTTCGGTTTATGGAGAGCTTCCTGTTTGTGAAATGTTTTCTGTTCATGGAGTGTTCTTGTTTTAGAAATGTTTTCTGTATGTGAAATGTTTTCTGTATGTGAAATGTTTTCTGTATGTAAAATGCTTTCTGTTTGTGAAAGGCTCTCTGTTTGTGCAATGCTTTTTTTGTTTGTTACGTGTTTTTGTTTGTGAAGCGATTTCTGTTTGTGAAGTGTTTTCAATTTGAGGGTAATTTTCTGTTTAAGTTGTCACAAATTACCATACACTAAATAAAGCGTGATAAATGTCGTTCATAATGTTGAGATACAAACGATACACGATCTCTTGTTAACATTGCGTCAACAGTGACTAACAACACACTAAACACGCCAAACGTGGCCACAATATGAGAAATCAAATCTAGAAAGAAGTTTTTTTTTTAATCTGGAAAATGGAAAAGCAATTTTAGCGGAACAGGATTCAGTTCGTATGTCTGTGCACAAACATGGCTTCCAACCAAGGCGCCAAATCAATCTCGTGGTCCCTCCATCTTGAATCCCCTATAGCTAAAACCAGCCAGTGACACGTTTCTGTAATTATTCCAGAATGGTATGAAAGTGTTTTGCTAGTAACAGCCTCCATGTATCTAAATAGTATCATGACACCTTCCCCAGCCTGGCTCAGCGGCGGACGGTGAGTTTGAATAGTATCATGAGACCTTCCCCCGCCTGGCTCAGCGGCGGACGGTGAGTTTGAATAGTATCATGACACCTTCCCCAGCCTGGCTCAGCGGCGGACGGTGAGTTTGAATAGTATCATGAGACCTTCCCCAGCCTGGCTCAGCGGCGGACGGTGAGTTTGAAACTTGTGGAGTCCAGGATATGAGACCAAACTTTTAGGTTGACCTTTGACCTGATCGGGAGCCTCGATATCTCAGTGGCTAGTGAACTGGACTACAAAGGACAAGATGTAGGGTTCGATCCCAACCGACGGCTTCCGAGTTCACCCAGTTCTAAAAGGTTACCGGATTTTTTTCTGGGAAAGTAAAGCGGCACGGGGGTAATACCGACCACATTACCCCACAAACCATATGCTGAGGTCTGTAAAATGTATGGTCACTAAGATCATATTCCCTATACGCCACTTGGCGTGACGGGGGTACTTGACTTTTACCCTGACTCAGCGGCGGACGGTGAGTTTGAAACTTGTGGAGGCCAGGACATGATACCGAGCTTTTAGGCTGACCTTTGACCTGATCATTTGCGACATAAACATTGCTGTAACTTGCGCTATGTAATATAGTTCCTTCAATTATTATCCTAAATTAATATAATTATAATTACATCATAACATATCAGTTGTTTTCATGATGAGTTATGAAAGATAACATGGTTTTACTGTTAATTAAAATCTCTTACTGTTGTGTTACGGTTGTTTAAATATTAAGACACAGCGCAGTGATTCTTACACAAGGTACTTCAAATATTATTCTTCCCATCGGCACTACTTTTAATGTTTCACTAAAAAGATAGCACGATTTCTGATTTGCTGTCCCTTGTTGTCATGGAAACGGGGAGGTAATTGTTGAAATGGCTTAAGTAGTTCTCATACACACTGCAACGTTTATAGATGGCATTGTACGGTTGTAGTAGGTTTAACCTCCATTTACATTGAAGCCTATTTATTGGTAACGGTTTGAGTTATTTGAACTATATCACGGCTATAATTGGGAAAATACGGTGGCTGGTTGTACACTGACATTTAACTCACTGAGCTGGAATGTGATTGTGTTATATAGTAGCCTCTGTCAGTCATAGTTGGCTAAAGTAGCCTCAGTCAGTCATAGTTGGTTATAGTAGCTTCTTTCATTCATAGTAGCCTCTGTCAGTCATAGTTGGCTATAGTAGCCTCTGTCAGTCATAGTTGGCTATAGTAGCCTCTGTCAGTCATAGTTGGCTATAGTAGCCTCTGTCAGTCATAGTTGGTTATAGTAGCCTCTGTCAGTCATAGTTGGCTATAGTGGCCTCTGTTAGTCATAATTTGCTATAGTAGCCTCTGTCAGTCATAGCTGGCTATAGTAGCCTCTGTCAGTCATAGTTGGCTATAGTAGCCTCTGTCAGTCATAGTTGGCTATAGTAGCCTCTGTCAGTCATAGTTGGCTATAGTAGCTTCTGTCAGTTATAATTTGCTATAGTAGCCTCTGTCAGTCATAATTTGCTATAGTAGACTCTGTCAGTCATAGTTGGCTATAGTAGACTCTGTCAGTCATAGCTGGCTATAGTAGCCTCTTTCAGTCATAGTTGACTATACATTTTTCAGCGGCCCTAGAAATGTTAATTTTTCTTTTCTTTCACCGTGTATTCTCTTTTTCTAGGAATCTGTCTGCTTCATGTTTGATTTGGAGGTTTAGTGTGTGTATCAGAAGATTTGGGTCTGCAGCTATGTCTTTCCAGGCTGCAAGGTTTTAGCTCAGTCTTCATGTCACGTTTACACACGTCTACAAATCGATGTTTTGGGCGCCCTAGTTCTTTTGCCATCTGTTGTCTATAAAGTTTATCTTTTGGTATGCGGCCATCTTTCATAATGTGTACGTGGTCAAGCCAGCGAACCTACGTTGTTTGAACAGCGTGTAGATGTACGGGAAGCCAAGAGATGATTGTGTTATGTATTCAGATAAAATATTTGAGTAATCGTGGCCTCCATTGTTTCCTCTGAATATCCGCCGCTGCCGTGACAACGCCTATGAAGCTTCATGTTGTTCGCGTTATATTCCCTTGTCCAGGTTTTCGATTCTCTATCTAGTCGTCTAAGCACAAATCAATATTCCCTGAAAACAAATTGCCAGATTGGTGTGCATTAATATTCAAAACTTCTGTCGCAACCACTGCCAATTTTATTAGCGATGCCAAACTAGGGAGTTTCGTTAAATAGTTTGGCTGGTTGGTTTGAGCATTCCGGGCCAGGAGCTGTGTCGCTTATATTCATTTAATGATTTCCTGGCATTATTATTTTTAACGCAACAGCGGTTATATTTGTCACAGATGAATGGATGCACGCAGTTGTCAGCGTTGAGTCGAAAAGAGCCTGTTTGGCGGATTTGTTGAGTCGAATTTGGAATTTAGAAAACATTTGTTGTTCTTCTGCTTTCCTTCCTCATCTGCCTTTCAGCGTCGAGAGGAGATATAATTTGCGGTCTTTTGCTCTTCTGTTCGCCACTGCTGCTGTTTTGTTTCCTAGTGCTTCTAATATTCCATCCATCTATCTTTTTCGTGGTCGACCCTTGGGTCTGGTGTTCTCACAACGTTTGTTGAAGGCTCGTTGTGTTGTGTTTTGTTCTCTCTGCCTTGTCACGTGGCCAAACCATTTTATCTGTTTGTTTCCTTATATATTCTATGGCGGGGGCTATTCCTAGCTTTTTTCTCAGTTCTTCATTTCTGATCTTATCTCTCAGACTGTTTCCTGTCAGTCGTCTAAAACATTTCATCTCAGTAGAGGTTATTTTTCTTATTGTTCTTAAATCTAGGGTCCAGGTCTGACATTGGTAGCACAACGTTGGAATGAAGATTGTATTGTAGAGTGCCCGTTTTGCCTCCAGAGTTATTTCCCTGTTGGACAATAGTGGTGATAACTGTCCAATTATTTGACAAGCTTTGTTGCATCTTGATTCTATCTCTGCTGTTTGAGAATTATTGTTTGTCATTAAACTTCCTAGGTATTTGAATTCCTCTACTTGTTTTAGTTGCCTGCCTTCTATAGTTATGTTGATGTTCTGTTTATTTTTGGCGACATTCATAACTTCTGTTTTGTTGATGTTTATTTTCATGTTGTATTTTGTGCCTAAGCTGTTGAGTTTGTTTAAGTGTTCTTGTAGGTCTACAATTGTTTCATGTATTAGTGCCTGATCGTCTGCAAATAAAAGCTCGTTGATCTCCTCTGTCTCTGATGGGTTGGCTAGCTTGCATATATGGTCCATGTAAGTATTAAACAGTAGGGGGGATAGTACGCACCCCTGTCTTTCACCTGATCTAACTTCAAATTGGTCTGTGTAGCCTGCTGCTGTTCTGACCCTGCAGCTGCTGTTGATGTAGAGACTTTTAATTAGGTTGGTTAGATGTTGACTTACTCCGTATGTTGTTAGTATATCCCACAGTTGTTCTCTGTTTACTCTGTCGAATGCTTTTTCCTAGCCAGTGAAGGCTACGTATACATTTTGATTGTGTTCTGTCGTTTTCGTTTCTTCTGCAAGCTGTTTTAATGTGGATAGTGCGTCAGTACATCCTCTGTTTTTTTTCGGAACCACATTTGAGATTCGCTTAACTGTAGTTCTATTATTGGTCTCAGCATTTTTCCACGATCTTGGCGTATAGCTTTCCTACATGGCTGAGAAAAGATATATGGCTGAGAAGAGATATATGGCTGAGAAGAGATATACCTCTATATTGATTGCAGTCTCTTTTGCTACCTTTCTTTTTCCATATTTGTACGATGATTGCCTGTTGCCAGTCTTCTGGGGCTTGTTGTTGGTTCCAAGCAGCATTAAACATTTGTTGAATAGTAGAACAACATTTGTTGAATGAAGATGTGAAGAAAGAAAAATTTGTGGACAAACTAAAATTCTAGCATAAAACAGAATGAAGAAAGATTGTGGAGAGTCTTACATTTTTGTTAAGAGTAAAACTGTGAGAAGAAAGATTTTGGAGAGTCTCACATTTTTCTTAAGAGTAAAACTGTGAGAAGAAAGATTTTGGAGAGTCTCACATTTTTGTTAAGAGTAAAACTGTGAGAAGAAAGATTTTGGAGAGTCTCACATTTTTGTTAAGTGTAAAACTGTGAGAAGAAAGATTTTGGAGAGTCTCACATTTTTGTTAAGAGTAAAACTGTGAGAAGAAAGATTTTGGAGAGTCTCACATTTTTGTTAAGAGTAAAACTGTGAGAAGAAAGATTTTGGAGAGTCTCACATTTTTGTTAAGAGTAAAACTGTGAGAAGAAAGATTTTGGAGAGTCTCACATTTTTGTTAAGAGTAAAACTGTGAGAAGAAAGATTTTGGAGAGTCTCACATTTTTGTTAAGAGTAAAACTGTGAGAAGAAAGATTTTGGAGAGTCTCACATTTTTGTTAAGAGTAAAACTGTGAGAAGAAAGATTGTGGAGAGTCTCACATTTTTGTTGAGAGTAAAACTGTGAGAAGAAAGGTTTTGGAGAGTCTCAAATTGTAGTATATAACAGAACTGTGTGAAGATAGATTGAGGGTTATTGATGCTTGAAAGGTTACCACGGAACTATGGTAAAGAGCAGACAGACAGTAAAACAGACAGACAGTAATACAGACAGTAATACAGACAGTAATACAGACAGTAAGACAGACAGTAATACAGACAGTAATACAGACAGTAATACAGACAGTAATACAGACAGTAAGACAGACAGTAAGACAGACAGTAATACAGACAATAAGACAAACAGTAAACTGACAGTAAGACAGGCAGTAAGACAGACAGTAAAACATACAGTAAGACAGACAGTAATACAGACAATAAGACAAACAGTAAACTGACAGTAAGACAGGCAGTAAGACAGACAGTAAAACATACAGTAAGACAGACAGTAATACAGACAATAAGACAAACAGTAAACTGAGAGTAAGACAGGCAGTAAGACAGACAGTCTATCTATCTATCTTTCGTTCGCCTGAAGCATTGTCTATATCTGCAATGTCGTTTCCTGTATAAATGTTACTGTCTTTTGTAATTCTTGCAGTGGCCCATATAGTTTTGTCTGTAGTGTTGTATCTATGGGCCAATGGATTTTCCTCAGTCTACTATATTCAGTGCAGTCTTGAAGTATGTGTTCAGCAGTCTGGGGCGCCTGTCCACATGTACAAGTAGTTGAGGTGCCGATCTTGAATTTTGTATACATGTGACTATGGAGTCGATTGTGTCCTGTTCTGAGACGTATAATGATAACTTGTTCATATCTATTCATATTATAAAAGGCATCCTGATTTGGGGCTTGTGGTCCTCTGATTGATTTGATTATCTGTTTCTTATGATGGTATGTAACAGGTGTATCTAGTTGTGTGCCTGTTGAACCTTCCTTTGCCAACTGATCTGCTTTCTCATTTCCTGGTATTCCACAGTGAGATGGGATCCACTGCAGGGCAACCCTGTGGTGCTTGCAGAGTTCAGTCAATAAGGTCTGCAGATGTGGTAATTTTCTGGATTGTAGTGCCTGGAGTACTGATCTTGCATCTGTCAAAAACACTACAGGCTGCGGGCTAAGATTAATGTTCAGCAGTTTTTCTATTGCTAACTTTATTGCTTGTATTTCTGCATCATAATTGTGACAATATTTCCCTGTTGCTATTTTATTCATATCCCTAGTGTTATTTGGGTATTCTATATATGCACCTGCTCCCCCATTTTTTACTGCATTCTGTGCTGATCCATCTGTATACACACGAATCCATAGGTCTTGTGGGTATTCTTCATCCAGGAAACTGAGAGTTATTGTTTTTCGCTGTAGACTATTCTGTTCCTCTTTATCAACTATTCCTTTCACTTCTGTCCGTATTTGAACTGATAATCCAGATTCCTCTGTCCAGGGAGTCTGTTCTGGTATGGGCAGTAGGGGGTTAACAGCTCTTGGCATGTCTGGTGTTTGTCTACTAATACGCTTGGCTTGGTGGATAAAACTGCTTCTCTTAAGTCGTCCCAATGCAAGATTTTGGAATCGGTCCTTCATTGGATGTCTCGGCATGCAAGCAAATTTTTCTGCCTGTATCAGCACCTTTGTGTCCCTCCGTTCTCTCAGTGCTGGTATCCTCCACAATTTCTCCATCTCTAATATTGGTGTTGATTTCATTGCTCCTGTGATGACCCTAAGTGCCTGGTTTTGTACTTTATCCAGTTCTTGAAGTGTGGTGTTTGATGCTGAACACCATGCAGATGATCCATATTCTAAATGTGGGCGTATACTCTGTTGGTAAACTTTACTGAGTATTTTCCCACTCGCACCCCACGTAGTTCCACACAGCTTTCTTAGAATAGCCAATTTTCTCCTTGCTTTTTGGGTTGCCTTATTTATCTGCTGTTTCCAAGATAGTTTGTTATCAAATGTAACTCCGAGACAGACAGTTATACAGACAGTAAGACAGACAGACAGTGATACATACAGTAATACAGACAGTAAGACAGACAGTAAGATAAGACAGTAACACAGACAGTAATACTAACAGTAAGACAGACAGCTCCGTATCATGATTTTTTGTTCAGTGATGCTTATCTATGGGGGATGATAATATCATCGAGATGATAATGTAAGAGAATATTATGACCACACTTGTATCATTGATATTAACAACCACAGACACAATTCACAAAACTTATCCTTTTTTCATGTACCTTAATTCACATAAACCAATTAAGGCATATTCTGATAATAGCTTTATTGTTAATTTTGTGACCGTTTCGGCATTCAAGAATGCTATAGCATTTATTGAGAAATTCGTGTTCTACAATAATTTATTTAAAAAACACATAAATCTCTCAACAAAGATAAACGGTGAACACATAAAGCTACATACATGATTTTGGTTTCATTTTGATAAAATAGCAACGGCAACAAATAAAACATGAAATTGAATGTGACAGTTTGTCAGAATGAGGACAAAGCAGAATAATAGACGTTTCGGACAAATGTCTTCATCAGTAGAACAGGAGAATAAACACGGTCAAGACAACGACGCCATCATGTTGATTTACATCAACGGAAGGGTTAGGTCCCTGTTTATAAGAGCACCTTTAAGGATATAGCCCCTTTATGTCCTACAGGAACATAGCCAGTTCAGGTCGAATAGGGAAATAGCCAGTTCCGGTCCTACAGGGACTTGGCTACTTTAGGTCCCACATGGAGTTAGGCACTTTTAGGTCCTACAGTGACATAGCCATTTAAGTCCTACAGGAACATAGCCACTTTGGGTCATACAGGGACATAGACATTATACATCCTATAGGGACAAGACCACTTTAGGTTCTACAGGGGCAAAGCCACTTAAGGTTCTACAGAGGCCTAGCCACTTTTGGTTCTACAGGGGCAAAGCCACTTTAGGTCCTACATGGACTTGGTCATTTTAGGTCCTACAGGGGCAAAGCCACTTTAGGTCCTACATGGACTTGGTCACTATAGGTCCTACAGGGGCATAGCCACTTTAGGGCCTACATGGACTTGGTCATTTTAGGTCCTACAGGGGCAAAGCCACTTTAGGGCCTACATGGACTTGGTCACTTTAGGTCCTACAGGGGCATAGCCACTTTAGGGCCTACATGGACTTGGTAACTTTAGGTCCTACAGGGGCATAGCCACTTTAGGGCCTACATGGACTTGGTCATTTTAGGTCCTACAGGGGCATATCCACTTTAGGGCCTACATGGACTTGGTCATTTTAGGTCCTACAGGGACTTTGCCACTTTAGGTCATCCAGGGACATGGTAACTTTTAGTCCTATAAGGACATGGACACTTTAGGTCCCATAGGTGCATAACCACTTTAAGTCCTACTGGGACATAGTCACTGTAGGTCCTAAAGGGACGTGACCACTTTAGGTCCTACAGGGACGTGACCACTTTAGGTCCTACAGGGACGTGACCACTTTAGGTCCTACAGGGAAGTGACCACTTTAGGTCCTACAGGGCCATAGACACTTTAGGTCCTACAGGGACGTGACCACTTTAGGTTCTACAAGGACTTTGCCACTTTAGGTGCTACGGGGACTTGGTAACTTTTAGTCCAACAGGGACATAGACACTGTAGGTCCTACAGGGACATAACCACTTTAGGACCACAGGGGCATAGCGACTTTAGGACCACAGGGGCATAGCGACTTTAGGTCCAGCAGGGGCATATCAACTTTAGGTCCTACAAGAACTTGGCCACTTTGGGTCCTACAAGGACTTGGTCATTTTACGTCCTACAGGGACTTTCCCACTTTAAATCCTACCGGCAACATGTCACTTTAGGTCCTACAGGGACATAGCAAGTTTAGGTCCTACAGGGATGTAGCCAATTCAGCGATGCAGGGACATAGACACTTTAGGTTCTACAGGGACATATACACTTTGGGTCCTACAGGGACATGGCCACTTTAGGTTCTACAGGGGCATAGCCACTTTAGGTTCTACAGGGGCAAAGCCACTTTAGGTTCTACAGAGACATAGACACTTTAGGTCCTACAGGGACATAGCTACTTCAGGTCCTACAAGGACCTGATCACTCCTAACTAAATACGTTCATATAAGTCCACGTAAAAGTGTCACTTTCGTGTACGTGTCTATCGCCCTGTTCTTCAGATGAAGCTTTTTTAGCCGAAACGTTGAATTATTTTGATGTGTTCTCACTTGGTAAAGCTGTCATAATCAATTTACTTCTAATTGTATTCCCTTGCTTCATTCAGACATTCAACAGGGAGCTGGCACGATGTCACCACTGTGGGTCAGCGCCCACTTCGACAAATCGACGGAACGATCGAACAGGAGTAAACACAGTCACATTCTCCGTCCATAAATAGACGCACGCACATCCACACACTGATACACACACACGTCCACGTCTATACCAACATGCACATCCCCATAAACATACACATTTACACACAGACACATACACCCACACAATTTCCCCACAGTACACACCCATACACCCATAAACAGTGCCGCGATAGCTCAGCGGTTAGTGAACTGGACTACAAAGGACAAAAGGTAGGGTTCGATCCCAACAGACGGCTTCCGGGTTCACCCAGCCTTAAATGGGTACCGGATTTTTTCTGGGAAAGTAAAGCGGCACGGGCGTAATACCGACCACATTACCCAAAAATCATGTGCTGAAGGTCTGTAAAAATTATGGTCACTAACACCATGTTCCCTATATGCCACTTGACGTTACGGGGGGGGGGCTCTTTACTTTACTTTTTACTTGTTTACACCCATAAACACATCCACACAAACACACCCTCACACACATCCATCTCCAAACCCACATTCATATCAATACCAACATCCACACCCACATCCTTACCCACACCAACATCCTTACCCACACCAACATCCTTACCCACACCAACATCCACATTCAAAGCCGCATCCAAACCGACATTCACAACCACATCGCTTCGCACACACACATACACACCCACATCTACCTCGTGAGGCTACCAGGCCCCCACAGTGAGGGAAGACACGAATAGAGCCACTGTTACCTGCCACGCATGTCGTAAGAGGTAACTAAGGCGGTTTGAAATCGTCGCCTGTGCAGTCGAGTAGGACAAACACTGAGCGACCTTGTCAATGAAATTTACCGATGAATTTTAGGAAATGATGTAACAAGAGGTGGAACGGATATGGGAACGATCTGACCGGAATTAAACTATTCCATGGATACAAGAAAATAGAATAGAGCATCCACATCTCCATATGCATCCACACACCCCTCCGCCCACCACACCCTCACAGAGTCTTATTCCTGAGCGCATTGACAAGCGATGATTCCATAGAGCGTAAAAGAATGATATATTAAGTATCTGTAAGTACGTTGGCATCTCTCCAAAGGAATCATGACCCATATTTACCAACTTATATTTATAATTATAATATAATAAACCCACAAGTGGATATCAAAATTGAAGGAATAGACCTGGAGACAGTTCAGAGTTACAACTACCTTGGACATACTATAACCAGTGATGGAAAATGTAAAATTGAAATAAACAAAAGAATAGGAATGGCAAAAAGTAATTTTATTGTCGCGAAGAACATACTAACATCAAACAAATAACACCAGGGCTAAAACTATAAGAATATCAAAATGTTATGTCTTCTCAGCATTCCTATATGGTGCAGAAACATGGACATTAGACGAGAAAAAAAATAGAAAATTAAAGCCTTTGAAATGTGGATATATAGAAAAATAGGTAGAATTGGATGGAAGGAAAAGAAAACAAACGATGAAGTCTTAAAACAACTAAACATGAAAAGAGAACTACTAAACACAATTCAAACAAGACAAATGCGATTTTTAGGCCGTGTTAAAATACACAACATCCTACTAAAAGTAATCCTGGAGGGGAAAATACAAGGTAAAAGAAGCAGAGGCAGACCAAGACTAACATGGACGAGTAACATCAAAAGATGGACAAATAAGCCTATGACAACCTGCACCATCAAAGCAAGAGACAGAGCAGAATGGCGCTCCATGGTAGCCAACCTTCGTTGCGGAGACGGCACTCGATGATGATGATGATGACTTGTAATGACAACAGCACTGCAGTTGTTTGCCTGTTCTCCACTTACATTTATTATCCTTATCATTACATATTCTGCCACTTTATATTCCAGTTCGACCGTACTCTCCTCTCTTTTAGAGCTGCTTCACCACACCTGTCTGACACTCCACCACACCTGTCTGACACTCCACCACACCTGTCTGACACTCCACCACACCTGTCTGACATTCCACCACCCTGCAGCTCAAGTCCACAATAATCCCCCTATTACGCCTCATGTATCACCATGATGTATGAGTAATACCCAGTTTTATTTGCTCGTTTTCACCCCATATATACGCTTCCCTATCTCTAGTGATTACCTGAGTCACACTTGACTGCGTCTCACACCTCATTCTACTACTTTGTTACCTCGTCTGACTTCCCGTCTAATCACATGACTGATTTCCTCACCCCTCTTCACCTTGCCCCTCCCCTACCGCGTCCCACTTGATTCAAAGTTATATACTCGCTGGGAGCTTTTGGATCTTGCTTTAGTTTAGTCTCGCTTTAACTTTATATATATACAGCTGTATATATATATATATATGTTAGCTTACTAAATTTTCACACATTTTCTTATCCTCTGAGATGTAGCACATTTCTCATTCGTCTCACCATTTCATCTTTCATCGCTCTGTTTATTTCTTCTTAATTTACCTGTTCCGCCTATCTTAGATGTAGCAGATTTTATCTTTGTTACGTTGTTCGTTTGTGTTGTTCTCGTTTTTGAGAAAGACCGCATGTAGCCCGGAACGTCAGTATTCTGCTGTGTTCCTTTTCTTTGTAGAGCTGTCATCATACGCAGTAGAAGTGCACGCTACACCCCACTACTTGTTCCTACTATCAGCTTTACCGCAGCACTGCAATTATTTGCCTGTTCCCTGGTTGAAAAAAATGCCGATGGTTGATATTGCTAAAAATTGCAAGACAGCAAACGATAAATAACCACAGAGGGTCAGATATATTTCCCTACATTCTCACCTACGTCACCAGGTGTAGCACGTGATGATGATGATATCGCTGGGAGAAACCAATTAAAGCAACGAAAACAGTTTTACTTCCATAGCTTGAAAATTCCAACAAAACTCATCAATCTTAACTCATTGTCCGCCAATATCGCTAAAACTAGCAACACAATCTCTCACAAACAATACCAGAATTAACGAATTAAGCCCGATAATTCGGTTTGTGGGAAAACTTGTTTTAGTCTGAATAGACTCGATAGCTATTTTTCCTTGAAAACTCAACTGGACGTTTCAAGAGAGTTAACTTATCATAGAAGACATGATTGTGTTAGGAGAGTTAATTTAGCAAATGAATGGTGTGTATAGAGGCGCCCACTTTCCTACATTCAAGCAGGCGTTCTCTTTACTCATTGCCTTTAACTTTTAATCTCCTCTAAGTTAATCTGTCTGGGCTAAGTCCCTCCTAGTGGCATTTCTGATTAAAGTGTTTGTTTGTGTACAAGGAAGTATTTGTGTACAGAAAATTGCATGTTACGATAGAAGAGAAATTTTGTTACAATAGAACATGGCTCGCAAGCAGAATAGAACTTATGTTACTACAGAAGAGGGCCTGCTCGGTAGAGTAGAAACATTGTTTCTATAAAACATAATTCTGCTCCAACAGAATAGAATATTAATTACTACAAAACATTACTTTTGTTTCTGCAGAATAGAAAATCTGTTACTACAAAACATGACTTTTGCCCAGGTAGAATAGAACATTTGTTACTACAAAACATTACTTTTGCCCAGGTAGAATAGAACATTTGTTACTACAAAACATGACTTTTGCCCAGGTAGAATAGAACATTTGTTACTACAAAACATGACTTTTGTTTCTGCAGAATAGAAAATCTGTTACTACAAAACATGACTTTTGCCCAGGTAGAATAGAACATTTGTTACTACAAAACATGACTTTTGCCCAGGTAGAATAGAACATTTGTTACTACAAAACATGACTTTCGCCGACATAGAATAGAAAATTTGTTACTACAAAACATGACTTTTGTTGTGATAGAATATAACTTTTGTTACTACAAAACATGACTTTCGCCGACATAGAATAGAACATTTGTTACTACAAAACATGACTTTCGCCGACATAGAATAGAAAATTTGTTACTGCGAATCATGACTTTTGTTGTGATAGAATATAACTTTTGTTACTACAAAACATGACTTTTGTTGACATGGAGTAGAAAATATGTTACTACAAAACATGATTTCTACTCAGATAGAACAGAACATTTGTTAGTACAAAACACGACTTTTTCTCCGACAGAATACAAAACATGTTTTTTGTTTCTGCAGAGTAGAAAATTTTTTACTACAAAACATGACTTTTGCTGAAATAGAATAGAAAATGTGTTACTACAAAAACATGACTTTTTTGCTGAGATAGAATAGGAAATTTGTTATTGCGAATGATGACTTTTGTTGACGTTGAATAGAAAATATGTTACTACAAAACATGACTTTTGCTGAAATAGAATAGAAAATTTGTTACTGCGAATAATGACTTTTGTTGACGTAGAATACAAAATATGTTACTACAAAACATGACTTTTGCCCAGGTAGAATAGAACATTTGTTACTACAAAACATGACTTTTGCTCCAGCAGATGCCGCAACGATAACACAAGCATGTTTACCTGTTGCCAGGTAAATTAAATTTGTCGCAAATTAAAATCTGTCTCTTAGTTACGTCTTGTACGACTTTTTAAACGCTCCTATCTGATAACAGTAGCAGACGCTCCCATCTGATAACAGTAGCAGACGCTCCTATCTGATAACAGTAGCAGACGCTCCTATCTGATAACAGTAGCAGACGCTCCTACCTGATAACAGTAGCAGACGCTCCTACCTGATAACAGTAGCAGACGCTCATATCTGATAACAGTAGCAGACGCTTCTTTCTGATAACAGTAGCAGACGCTTCTATCTGATAACAGTAGCAGACGCTCCTATCTGATAACAGTAGCAGACGCTCCTATCTGATAACAGTAGCAGACGCGCCTATCTGATAACAGTAGCAGACGGTCCTATCTGATAACAGTAGCAGAACTGATAGTATGTAGAAAGTATATTATATATATTGTGAGAACTGATATGATGAGATGTGCTAGAATATTCTGTATGCTGTCACAACTAAGGTGTAAGGTTGTAGAATATCCCGTATGTTGTAATAACGGATATTCTTTTCTATTCCTTTCTATTTTAATCTATCCGTGGAACTATAGTTAGTTTACAAATTCGTGCCTACGGAGTTGATCAATTATCTCGGAAACTGTTTGATGAATTTGTGTAATTCTTTTTTCATGAAATCTTATTTTTTCACCGACCTTCAGATTTTATAACATTTAAGTACAAAGGTAGTCTGAATTTTTAACAAATCTTTTTATGTTATATAATTTTAGGAAAATATCAAACCGCGTGCTCTAAACATTAGCTTTTACTATAAATTATGTTAATTTTCTAACAATGCCAGCCAAAGGCGTATCTGTATTACATTGATTAGTAATATAACCGATCCCTTTTAGATTCCTTGCAAAAGTGCATGTACAATAACACAGTTACCTTTTGCATAGTGATGAATTTACACTTTAAACTCTTCATGGTTTTAAAAATCAAATAATCACTTTACAACAGTTTACAAATTATCACACATACGGGAATATTCATTAATAGTAAATATTTGTCAAAATACGCCCCTGGACCAATTTAACAAGAAACCGGAAATGAAATTACAAAATAATAACCTCGGAGTGGCGCACGTGTTGCAAGTTAAGAGTGCGAAATGGTGCTAAGATTGTGTGGTGTGCACGTGAAATTTGTCTTTTTAATTGGTGAATTGATTACAACAAATGTGGGTTTTGTAAAATCCTAAAATTTAGGACTAGCAAGAAAATCATATTTTATATATACCTGAAATAAGCGCAAATCTTTCCTAAATGCATGACAGTAGGGCCAAATATCAGACTGAAGGTCGGTGAAAAAATAAGATTTCACGAAAATGAATTACAGAAATTCATCAAATAGTTTCCGAGATAATTGATAAACTCTGTGGGTACGAATTTGTGAACGAATTATAGTCTCATTGATAGTTGGAATTTCACATTTCCGCTTCATCACATAACACAGTTTTTAAGGTATACAATGCTAGGTTGTAGACACTATATTCTGTATGGTGTGAGAACTGATAAGATGTGGGGTTGTAGAATATTCCATATGTTGTGAGAACTGAAATGGTGTGAGTTTGTAGAATATTCCATAAGTTGTGAGAACTGAAATGGTGTCAGTTTGTAGAATATTCCATATGTTGTGAGAACTGAAATGGTGTGAGTTTGTAGAATATTCCATATGTTGTGAGAACTGAAATGGTGTGAGTTTGTAGAATATTCCATATGTTGTGTGAACTGAAATGGTGTGAGTTTATAGAATATTCCATATGTTGTGAGAACTGAAATGGTGTGAGTTTGTAGAATATTCCATAAGTTGTGAGAACTGAAATGGTGTCAGTTTGTATAATATTCCATATGTTGTGAGAACTGATAAGATCTGGGGTTGTAGAATATTCCATATGTTGTGAGAACTGAAATGGTGTGAGTTTGTAGAATATTCCATATGTTGTGAGAACTGAAATGGTGTGAGTTTGTAGAATATTCCATATGTTGTGAGAACTGAAATGGTGTGAGTTTGTAGAATATTCCATATGTTGTGTGAACTGAAATGGTGTGAGTTTGTAGAATATTCCATATGTTGTGAGCACTGAAATGGTGTGAATTTGTAGAAAGTATATTTCGAATGTTGTGAAAACTAATGTATGTCATGCAATCGATACAAGTCTGATGTCAGAACGAACTTTCAGCGCTAATGAAGGAACCATTTATCTTTCTCTTGACGTGAGCAAGTTCTGCGATTACTTAAAGTCGTGAACGTCTGTTGTGTAGTCTTAGTTCTATTTCTGCTTAAAAATATGTCTGTCTATTGTCTCGTCTTACTTCCAGTTCTGCTTAAAAATGTCTGACTGTTGTCTAGTGTTAGTTCTACTTCTGATTAAAATTATGTCTGTCTGTTCTCTAGTCTTACTTCTAGCTCTGCTTAAAAATATGTATGTCTGTTGTTTCGTCTTAGTTCTACTTCTGCTTAAAAATATGTCTGTTGACTAGTCTTAGTTTTATTTCTGTTAAAAATATGTCTATCTGTTTTTAGCCATACTTCTAGTTCTGCTTAAAATATGTATGTTTGTTGTCTAGTCTTAGTTCTACTTCTGCTTAATAATATGTATGTCTGTTGTCAAGTGTTAGTTCTACTTCTGTTTAAAATATGCCTGTCTGTTGTCTAGTCTTAGTTCTACTTCTGTTTAAAATATGTCTGTCTGTTGTCTAGTCTTAGTTCTACTTCTGTTTAAAATATGTCTGTCTGTTGTCTAGTCTTAGTTCTACTTCTGTTTAAAATATGTCTGTCTGTTGTCTAGTCTTAGTTCTACTTCTGTTTAAAATATGTCTGTCTGTTGTCTAGTCTTAGTTCTACTTCTGTTTAAAATATGTCTGTCTGTTGTCTCTCTCTCTCTCTCTCTCTCTCTCTCTCTCTCTCTCTCTCTCTCTGCGATCAGGACTCAATCAGAGTAGGATTCCAGACTCTCACATGAATTCAGAGTCTGCCAGATCCACTCTTATTGAACACCCGTTAAAACGTTGCACTGTGTTCTGCGCCAGTGGCCCAGTGCATCCGATTTCAGCCATCATTTTATTCAGGTTAGCTTTCCTTATAATTTGATTGTCCCCAATCTTCCTGCAAGGCAGCAGATGATCTTTTCTGTAGGGGGATTCTACCCTTAGATGGTCGGCCCTCCCAGGTTTGCGAGTACCATCTGCCCGAGTCACTAGAGGTCATGCACACACAAAGATATGAGATGTGACTAACACTGTCTGTTGTCTAGTCTTAGTTCCACTTCTGCTTAATAATATATATGTCTGTTGTCTAGTCTTGGGAGCCGCGATAGCTCAGTGGTTAGTGAACTGGACTACCACGGACAAGGGGTAGGTTCGATCCCAACCGACGGCTTTCGGGTTCACCAAGCCTTAAATGGGTACCGGATTTTTTTCTGGGTAAGTAAAACAGCACAGGCGTAATACTGACCACATTACCCCAAAAATCATGTGCTGAAGGTCTGTAAAATATAGGGTCACTAACACCATATTTCCCTATACGCCACTTGGCGTGACGGGGGTACTTTACTTTTTACTGTTGTCTAGTCTTAGTTCCACTTCTGCTTAATAATACATCTGTCTGTTATCTAGTGTTAGTTCTACTTCTGTTTAAAATATGTCTGTCTGTTGTCTGGTGTTAGTTCTACTTCTGTTTAAAATATGTCTGTCTGTTGTCTAGTGTTAGTTCTACTTCTGTTTAAAATATGCCTGTCTGTTGTCTAGTGTTAGTTCTACTTCTGTTTAAAACATGTCTGTCTGTTGTCTAGTGTTAGTTCTACTTCTGTTTAAAATATGTCTGTCTGTTGTCTAGCCAAAGCTACGTTTTTGATACCAGGAAAGGATCTGTCTGTCTGTTATTAAGACATAGTTTGTATGTCTGAACTTAACTCTGGTACCCTTAGAAGATTGCCTGTATGCTTGCCTTTCAGGATGTAGGTGTGAAGTTTAGATCAATCGAGGGGGTCATTTGAGCGCGTCGATCTCAGCACTAAAGCTTACATTAGGCTCACGCACAGAACGCATTACAACGAAACGTCGTACCTAACGATGTACAGCTGGACAAGTGTGCGCTGTGGGGAGGGGGTATTTTGACTTGCTGGGGCGGGTATGATTTTTAGTGGGGTGGGGGTTGTTTTTGTTTCGGTAGGGTGGGTGGCGTGTGGGACAAGGTTGAAATGTACTTGGAAGTTTTTGAAATAGTAGTACGACCGTTGTGGGACAAGGTTGAAATGTACTTGGATATTTTGAGATTGTAGTGGGACCGTTGTGGGTCAAGGTTGAAATGTACTTGGATGTGTTGGGATAGTAGTAGAACCGTTGTGGGTCAAGGTTGAAATGTACTTGGATATTTTGAGATAATAGTACGACCGTTGTGGGTCAAGGTTGAAATGTACTTGGATGTGTTGGGATAGTAGTAGAACCGTTGTGGGTCAAGGTTGAAATGTACTTGGATATTTTGAGACAGTAGTAGGACAATTGTGGGACAAGGTTGAAATGTACTTGGATATTTTGAGATAGTAGTGGGACCGTTGTGGGACAAGGTTGAAATGTACTTGGATATGTTGGGATAGTAGTAGGACCGTTGTGGGACAAGGTTGAAATGTACTTGGATATGCTGCGACAGTAGTGGGACAATTGTGGGACAAGGTTGACATGTACTTGGATATGTTGGGATAGTAGTAGGACCGGTGTGGGACAAGGTTGTCATGTACTTGGATATGTTGGGATAGTAGTAGGACCGGTGTGGGACAAGGTTGTCATATACTTGCATATGCCGCGATAGTAGTAGGACCGTTGTGGGACAAGGTTGACATGTACTTGGATATGTTGGGATAGTAGTAGGACCGTTAGGACAGTAGCGGGACCATTGTGGGACAAGGTTGAAATGTACTTGGATATGTTGAGATAGTAGAAGGACCATTGTGGGACAAGGTTGAAATGTGCTTGGATATGTTGAGATAGTAGAAGGACCGTTGTGGGAGAAGGTTGAAATGTACTTGGATATGCTGCGATAGTTGTGGGACCGTTGAGACAGTAACGGGACCGTTGTGGGACACTGTTACCCACAATGCAGCACTAAGGTATGTTGGGAGAGTAGTTGGACCGTTCCCACAGACGCTGGGACATGGGCATACAGCGGGAAGATATGCTGGGGCAGTTGCAGGACTACAAAGGACAAAAGGTAGAGTTCGATCCTAACCGACGGCTTCCGGCTCACCCAGCTTTAAATGGGTACCTGACTTTTTTCTGGGGAAAGTAAAGTGGCACTGGCGTAATACCGACCACATTACCTCAAAAATCAATTGCTAAAGGTCTGTAAAATTTATGGTTGCTAATACCATATTCCATATACGTCACATGGCGTGACGGGGGTACTTTACTTTTTTTTTTACTATGACGTCACTCTACCAACAACCACTCGCCCTCGGAAAGCTGAAAATGTCATTGGGTCTTTCCGGTGTTTCTTTTTAATTATCACGCTCATTTCTATAAATGGTAACAGCTGTTGGGGTATCTCCTTGATGAGTATAACTGGAAAGGTATTCGGAAATATTTGTTCTAAAGCGCCGAAATTGACTGGCAGAACGTATCCTTCAATAGACTTAGTGGGGGCTTAGAGCTGGACTGTCAACTACCGATATTACTTTAACTCTCCGACAACTGGAGGAGAAATACAAGGAACCAAAGGGATTGGGTGGTCTAGAGGTAAGACATCGGCCTCTGAACGGAAAGGTCTCGTGTTCGATTCCCACCAGAGGCGGTGGAAATTATTTTTTTTTAAAATCGAACCCTTTGCACCTTAGTTGTTTTAGTCTTGCATCGTCTCTTGATGGGAGCCGAGATAGCTCAGTGGTTAGTGAACTGGACTACAAAGGACAAGGGGTAGGGTTCTATCCCAACCGACGGCTTCCGGGTTCACCCAGCCTTAAATGGGTACCGGATTTTTTTCTGGGACAGTAAAGCAGCACGGGCGTAATACCGACCACATTACCCCAAAAATCATGTGCTGAAGGTCTGTAAAATATAGGGTCACTAACACCATATTTCCCTATACGCCACTTGACGTGACGGGGGTACTTTACTTACTTTACTCATCTCTTGATGGTGAGATCCAATGTCTGGTTATCTCGAAACACAACGAAAAACAGAAGATCCCGCGTGCAACCGCGCACGTTAACTCTCTCAGTACGGAAGGTTTTTATCAACTTAGCGGTAGAGATTTCAGAGTCAAGATTTGTTGTGTTTTTAAATATTAATCTACCTGTTTATATTTATCTAACACTTAGCATATTATATATGGATTTTTAGATAATTAAACAAGGAATTATACTTCAACAATACAAAGATTATACAAAGATATTAAAAAGAATATGGTTTGATTATAGTTTACAATAATCAAATTGAGAGTGACGCACTGTGCGGCTAAACGTACATGACTGAAATCGGCATGGCGCATGGTGCGTCGAAACGTACGGAAAGGGTTAAAGAACCCATAGCAATTTAAGTCGAAAAGAGTAGGCAAAAAATGGCCGCTGTCCGGGTAAAAAGTTGCAAAGCAAATCTACTCATCCATAGCAAAGACGGATGAGTCGGGCCGAAGGGCGTAGATATCGCGGCTATGGCGTAAACTAGCGACACAACGCATCTACGAACACTCAAAGGGTGAACGGTGAGATGTAGAGGAAGAAGAGCAAGGAATCTGGTAGACTTCTTTTTATTGTACTCATTGTTTTCAACTTCCGGTTGACAAATGGTTGTCGGGCCGGTTTTATGTTTTAGATCGCCAACGTTTTCCGCATGAAAGACGGATCTTTGGTTATAGAAGGCCCCGGTATCACTGCAAACGAATTAAAATCCATAATTGCTCAACCGCTCGTATCAGTGGAATAATCCGAATTACTAACTCATCTCTCAAACAAAGAAATATAGCTGTAGTACCCATCAAAGCAATATCAGCACACGCTAAAAGACATAAGGCGAAACCGCACAGAAAATGAACACAACCAACTGTTCCCTGCCATACAATAACATCATTCATCGTCAACTCGTTCACGTGAAGTTTACTTTCTAACGTCTTTGAAGTCGTGACGTAGTTTTGTATTATAAAATAAGCACACATTGGTGCAAAACACCTGAACCAAAAGAGAAATAAGACCGACTACAACGTTTCGGCAAAAGCTTTCATCAGTACAAAACACAAACTATTTAAAATAAACACAGAAATGCAAACACGAAGCATGAACATTATGAACATTATCGGAAAGAAACGATGGCTTTGATTTGCATAGTTGAAAGTCACATTATTAAAAGGCGATAGGGCAGGTAGGATTAGATAGGACCAAAAGGTGCAAACAGTGAGAAGAGGGGGTCTCATGAGGACGGATGAAGAGAGGGGTCCCATAGGGTGGGCTGAAAGAGAGAAACAGAGAGAGAGAGAGAGAGAGAGAAGACGAGAAAAGGGAGAAGAAGAGCACGGGAGGAAATAAAGATATCTCACGGAGGAATAAAGATTGGACACAGAAAAGAATGGGAGAGGAGATCAGTAATTATTGAAGAAAAG
This sequence comes from Megaustenia siamemsis, assembly GCA_032433765.1. Taxonomy (NCBI): domain Eukaryota; kingdom Metazoa; phylum Mollusca; class Gastropoda; order Stylommatophora; family Ariophantidae; genus Megaustenia; species Megaustenia siamemsis. The sequence goes on from JAVIAB010000088.1 coordinate 65,933,046, forward strand.
AGTGAAAATAGTTGAAACCTCTCGAACCGAGTGGGCCATAACGGGCAATAAGTCGGTTTTCCAAAGCGAACGGACTGTCGGTATCGTTTGGAAACAAAAGATGAAGCCAGTAACCCTGAAGTCATCGAAGGCATGATGTTCTGGAGATCTGAAATTGAAGCAGATATGAGTGCCGGAATCTCATCTGATTTTATACAAGAGTTCATGGACTCTATCCCTTAAACGTCGACTTGTGTAGTCAAGATACGTCTTTAGACAGAGTTGACATATGATTACGTATATGAGATTACGGGTAAATCTGTACTTCTGTGCTGAAACCTTTTTTAGCGTATACATCAATGAACGAAGCAACCATTTGTGTTATTCTATCTTCTTCCGGTTGGATCCAAAATGGAGGTATTATTTGTCTCCGACTTGGTATAGAACCGTTGATCAGAGGTTTAACAAGCCACTATGGTAAAAACGATTTTGTTAATGAAACGTAGAAAAAGAACCTTTGTACAAGACTTCATAGACTTCAAAAAAGTATTTGACAGTTTTCAGAGATTCTTTGTGGAAAATTATGAATGAATGTGGCTTACCATAAAAAATCATAAATATTATTAAAGACATGTATGATGGCTACACATGTGCAGTTCGAGCAGAGGAAGGACTGAGCGAATGTTTCCCAATAGAAACTGGGGTTAAACAAGGATGTATTTTATCGCCCTTGTTATTTGGAATTGTTATGGACTTCATAATGAAGAAATGCTGCACTGGTAATAAAGGCATCGAATGGATACATGGGGACCATTTGGAGGACCTCGACTTTGCTGATGACATAGTTCACATCAGCAGTCAGATAAAAACAATGCAGGAGAACAAAAATGAACTATCATCAATAGTCAGCAAAATTGGGCTTGAGATAAATAATGAAAAGACTAAAGTCATGAAAAGCTTAATTCCAACAGACATCAAAATATACATGGAAAACAAACCAGTGGAAGAGATCGATCACTTTATCTATCTTGGAAGTCACATTGATCGAGAAGGGGATACAAGCAAAGAAATTAGAATCAGAATAGCTAAAGCAGCAATGTCTTTCAGAAGCCTTGAAAAGTTGTGGAAATCAAAACTCATCAGCACAAACACAAAACTTAGACTATTCAAATCAAATGTACTATCAACCCTTACGTATGCGTGTGAGAGTTGGAAAACAACAAGAGATATAGAAACAAAGTTGAACGCATTCAAAAATAAATGTCTAAGGAAAATACTTGGTATAGAGTGGAACGAACTCAAAACAAACAAGGACATTATAGAAATCACCAATCAACCACTAATATCTTCAGTAATAAAGAAAGGACGATGGTCATATGTTGGACATGTGATGAGGAGAGATAATAACCGAATAGCAAAGCAAGCCCTCATAGGGGAAACAACAGGTAAGAGGAAAAGAGGAAGACCCAGAGAGACACTGAGAAGAACATTGATGAGAGAGGCAAGAGCAGCAGGAATCGGCTCCCTCAATGAGATAGAGCTGCTTGCACACAACAAAGACAAATGGCGAGATTTGATAAAAGTTCTTTACAAGGATTGAAAACTGCTAGAATAAAAATATAGTTAAGAGAAAGAGTATCTGGGCCTATGGGCCGGCTTTGGCTCGAAAGGTCTATAGATAGATATTCTTCCTTCTCTTCTTATTTTTCTCTCTTTCTTTTTTTTCCTTCATCATTTGCCTTTATCGTCGATACGAGATATAATTTGCAGACTTTTATTCCTCTGTTGGCCTCTCCTGCTGTTATGTTTGTTACAGTTTCTAAAATTTCTTCAATCCATCTTTTTCGTGGTCGGCTCTTGGGTCTGGTGTTCTCGAAAAGTTTAATGAAGCCTCGTTGCGAAGTGTTTTGATTTGTCCATCTAATCACGTGGCCAAACCACTTTATCTGATTTTTCTTTAAGTCCTTTACGGCGTGATTTATTCTATCGTAATTGGGGATTCCCAGATTACGGAGCGCCTCTTGCAGATTAATGAGGTTAGGAAATCCCTTCTTGGTGAACCTCCTTAGCTAAACAAACATGGAAGACGTGCTAGAGTGAGGTAGTTCCATTGAGGTATATTTACATTTTTATTACAGTCTGACCTCTGTTCTCTTGCGTCACTTACCATCTCATCATCATCATCATCATCATCATCATCATCATCATCAAGTACCGGGCCTGCTGGCGTAGGTGATCATGTCTCTCCCCAACTTTCGATCTCGACAGTTATTTATCATTTCTATTGTTGACCTTCTGCCAAGCCATTTTCTGAAGCTGTCTATTATTTTTTCTCATTGCTTCCATCTATTTCTTCGTCCCTCAATTGTTCCTGTTGTTACAATATATTCCAGTTGTTCTCTTCTCATTACATGGCCAAAAATGATGATACATTCTTCCTAATATTGGAAATTAGCTCTCTTTTTGCTTTGACCTCTTTTAGAATATTTTCATTACTTTTCTTAGCTGTCCATGGTATTCTCTACATTCTTCTGTAAAACCATATTTCTACAGACTCCAGTGATTTTCTTGTCTGTTGTCCTATTGTCAATGATTCACATCCATATGTTAAGACTGACTCTACATAATATTTAAGAACTATTTTTCTTGTTTCTATTGTCAAAAATGGATTGCATAGTATCTTCCTCATGTTATGGAAAGCTGCTTTTGCCTGAGCCATTCGGTATCTCAGCTCTTTTGTACATCTTCCGTCTGAAGTTAACAACGTTCCCAAATATTTAAATTCATTTACCTGTTTTAATATTGTTCCGCTTGTCTTTATTTTGCACTGAGGTGATGTATTTTTCTTTGTTGTTACCATTACCGCTGTCATTTTGCTATTAAGGCTGAGTCCTTTATTTTTGATTTCTTTCACCATGTCTAACATTTGTCTTCTAGTTTTGACTTTACTTCTAGTATTGTGGACAAAGAAGGATGAACAGAAAATGATACCAAAATGAGGATACCAAAATCAAGAGGAGTCTTCGCTGCACTGGGAAACATAAAGAAGTCCAAAGAAATTAGGTTAAATACAAAAATAAAAATGTTCAACTCTAATTTTCAATCAGCCCTATTTTATTGCTGTGAAACATGGAGAACAATAATGGCAATCATGAAGTTACAGACCTTCATTAATTCTGCTTGCGCAGAATAAAAGAATGGAGATGGCAGGACAAAATCACTAACATAGAATTATGGGGGTCGGGGGCCTCGGTAGCCTAGTTGGGAAAACCACTCGACTGGACTACCGACGTTCGGACAACCCGTGTTCGATTCCCGCTGGGAGCAGTGTGAATTGTACTCGTGGTTACAAAAAAAAATACCCCCACGGTCGACCCAGCCGTTGGCAGAAATGGGTACCAGGGTATTACCCTGGGAAGGTGAGGAATGTTGCCTCGCATCTGAGTTTCGATGCTTGAGGCTACACTATACAGAAATCTCCGAACATTTCTGGATAGGCGGCCGAGCACATATGGGCGGAAACTCGTGTGCTGAGACGCCGGTTCAAGTCTTGTACTTTACTTTACCTATGGGATAGCATCAGTCAAATACCAGTTGAGAAAGAGACACAACGAAGGCGATGGTGCTGGAGAGGACTCACACAAAAGGAAGCCAACTGAGAGTATTACACGAAAGGCTCTTTTGGAATCTCCAGGGGAGGAGACAAAGAGGAAGACGAAAATATTTTTGAAAAGGCATTTGGAAGCAGATAGGACGATGTTGGGGAAGACATGGGCTGATTGTAAAAGAATTGTAAGAAACCTAACGGCTTAGATAGTGTTTTTTTGGAGACCTATGCTCCACGGGGATCTGAACGTGTTTGTTGAAGATATACGTTCCACAGCGGGCTGAAAGTGTTTATTGAAGACCTATACTCCATAGGGAGCTGAAAGTGTTTGTTAAAGATCTATATTACACAGGGATCTGAAAGTGTTAGTATAAGACTTATGCTCCACCGGGATCTGAACATGTTTATTGAAGATCTATGTTCCACAGGAAGCTGAAAGTGTTTGTTGAAGACCTATGCTCAACAGGGAGCTGAAAATGTATGTTGAAAACCTATGCTCCACAGAGAGCTGAAAGTGTTTGTTGAAGACCTATGCTCCACAGGGAACTGAAAGCGTTTGTTGAAGACCTATGCTCCACCGGGAGCTGAAAGTGTTTGTTGAAGACCTATGCTCCACAGGCAGCTGTAAATGTTTGTTGTAGACCTAAGCTCCATAGGGAGTTGAAAATGTTTATTGAAGACATATACTCCACAAGGAGGTGAAATTAAGAAGAAGGAAAAGACGAAGAAAAACGAAGAAGAAGAAATATACAGTATAATGTCTTGTGCTTTCTTACGTCACGTCGGTGTTGGTATATATGATCAATGAAGATCCGTATATGAGATCGCTGTAATGAGACCATTAAACAAGACATATATTAGCTTTTCCAGTCTAGAAATTAAATTCAGACTAGCTAACGGGGTATGAGTTAGTGAGATGGCGGCAGAGGTGGAATCTGCTGATATAGAAGACCTAGTATAGTAATTTAACATTAAACAAGAAAACAGAACAGACAATTGAAGCCTTTGAAATGTGGATACATAGAAGAAAAGGTAGAATTGGATGGAAGGAAAAGAAAACAAACGATGAAGTCTTAAAACAACTAAAATTGAAAAGAGAACTACTGGACACAATTAGAACAAGACAAATGCGATTCTTAGGCCATGTTAAAAGACACAACAGCCTACTGAAAGTGATCCTGGAGGGGAAAATACAAGGTAAAAGAGGCAGAGGCAGACCAAGACTAACATGGACGAGTAACATCAAAAGATGGACAAATCAGCCTATGACAACCTGCACCATCAAAGCAAGAGACAGAGCAGAATGGCGCTCCATGGTAGCCAACCTTCGTTGCGGAGACGGCACTCGATGATGATGATGAATATAATAATATCCGATAGGATCGCCATGTTTCGGTTTTTCCCAGCAGGAGCAGGGAAGTCAAGAGCAACATTGTCGTTCACTACAGTTTCAGGAATCCACAATGCATCTGTTACAAAGTATGAAGGAAAGAAGGAAGGGAAGGACTTATGAAAGAAAGAAAGAAAAAAATAAAGAACGAAGGAATAAATAAATAAAATAACACACAGTAACAAAGAATGGTAAAAACGATATATACAATCAGAAAAAAGAAAGCAAGAAATATATACAGTTAAGAAAGACAGAAAGAAAGAAACAAAACAAGAAAGAAAGAAAGAAAAGAGAGAGAGAGAAAGAGAAAGAAAGAAAGAAAGAATGAATGAAAGAAGCAAACAAACAAACAAAGAAACAAACAAACAAATAAACAAAGAAGAAAGAAAGAAAGAAAACAAGAAAGAAAGAAAGAGTACAACATCCCTTTTTACAAACTTAGACATACCGGAAGTAGATTTCCAACAACTGTTTGTTGGTTCAAGAAAATGCGACGTTGCGTGTGCCTCCGGGTTAACTAGGTTCCTTGTGAATGAAGGAACTGCAAGGAAATAAATAAGGAAACTTGATTGTGGTAACACAACCTGAAATAAGGAAACATGATTGTGGTAACACAATCTTAACTAGATCAAAGTTATAGTGGAAAAATAATTATATAAAAACATGATAGTGCTAATACAATCATAAATAGAGAAACATGATAGTGGTACCACAATCATAAATAGAGAAACATGATAGTGGTAACACAATAATAAATAGAGGAACATGATAGTGGTAACACAATAATAAACAGAGAAACATGATAGCGGTAACACAATAATAAATAGAGAAACATGATAGTGGTACCACAATCATAAATAGAGAAACATGATAGTGGTAACACAATAATAAATAGAGAAACATGATAGTGGTAATACAACTATAAATAGAGGAAAATGATAGTGGTAACACAATAAGAAATAGAGAAACATGATAGTGATAGCACAATAAGAAATAGAGATACATGATAGTGGTACCACAATCATAAATATGTAATCATGATAGTGGTAACACAATAAGAAATAGAGAAACATGATAGTAATAACACAATAAGAAATAGAGAAACATGATAGTGATAACACAATAAGAAATAGAGAAACATGATAGTGGTACCACAATCATAAATATGTAATCATGATAGTGGTAACACAATAATAAATAGAGAAACATGATAGTGGTAACACAATCATAAATAGAGAAACATGATAGTGGTAACACAATCATAAATATGTAATCATGATAGTGGTAACACACTCATAAATATGTAATCATGATAGTGGTAACACAATAATAAATACAGGAACATGATAGTGGTAACACAATCATAAATAGAGAAACATGATAGTGGTAACACAATCATAAATAGAAAAACATGATAGTGGTTACACAATCAAGAATAGTGAAACATGATAGTGGTACCACAATCATAAATATGTAATCATGATAGTGGTAACACAATAAGAAATAGAGAAACATGATAGTGATAACACAATAAGAAATAGAGAAACATGATAGTGATAACACAATAAGAAATAGAGAAACATGATAGTGGTACCACAATCATAAATATGTAATCATGATAGTGGTAACACAATAATAAATAGAGAAACATGATAGTGGTAACACAATAATAAATAGAGAAACATGATAGTGGTAACACAATCATAAATATGTAATCATGATAGTGGTAACACACTCATAAATATGTAATCATGATAGTGGTAACACAATAATAAATACAGGAACATGATAGTGGTAACACAATCATAAATAGAGAAACATGATAGTGGTAACACAATCATAAATAGAAAAACATGATAGTGGTTACACAATCAAGAATAGAGAACCATGATAGTGGTACCACAATCATAAATATGTAATCATGATAGTGGTAACACAATAAGAAATAGAGAAACATGATAGTGATAACACAATAAGAAATAGAGAAACATGATAGTGATAACACAATAAGAAATAGAGAAACATGATAGTGGTACCACAATCATAAATATGTAATCATGATAGTGGTAACACAATAATAAATAGAGAAACATGATAGTGGTAACACAATCATAAGTAGAGAAACATGATAGTGGTAACACAATCATAAATATGTAATCATGATAGTGGTAACACACTCATAAATATGTAATCATGATAGTGGTAACACAATAATAAATACAGGAACATGATAGTGGTAACACAATCATAAATAGAGAAACATGATAGTGGTAACACAATCATAAATAGAAAAACATGATAGTGGTTACACAATCAAGAATAGAGAAACATGATAGTGGGAACACAATCATAAATAGAGAAACATGATAATGGGAACACAATAATAAATAGAGGAATATGATAGTGGTAACACAATAATAAATAGAGGAACATGACAGTGGTAACACAATAAAAAATAGAGGAATATGGTAGTGGGAACACGATATTAAATAGAGAAACATGATAGTGGTAACACAATAATAAATAGAGGAACATATTAGTGGTAACACAATAATAAGTAGAGAAACATGATAGTGGTAACACAATAATAAATAGAGGAACATGGTAGTGGTAACACAATAATAAGTAGAGAAACATGATAGTGGTAACACAATAATAAATAGAGAAACATGGTAGTGGGAACACGATATTAAATAGAGAAACATGATAGTGGTAACATAATCATAAATATGTAATCATGATAGTGGTAACACAATAAGAAATAGAGAAACATGATAGTGATAACACAATAAGAAATAGAGAAACATGATAGTGGTAACACAATCATAAATAGAGAAACATGATAGTGGTAACACAATCATAAATAGAAAAACATGATAGTGGTTACACAATCAAGAATAGAGAAACATGATAGTGGGAACACAATAATAAATAGAGGAATATGATAGTGGTAACACAATAATAAATAGAGGAACATGACAGTGGTAACACAATAATAAATAGAGGAATATGGTAGTGGGAACACGATATTAAATAGAGAAACATGATAGTGGTAACACAATAATAAATAGAGGAACATATTAGTGGTAACACAATAATAAGTAGAGAAACATGATAGTGGTAACACAATAATAAATAGAGGAACATGGTAGTGGTAACACAATAATAAGTAGAGAAACATGATAGTGGTAACACAATAATAAATAGAGAAACATGGTAGTGGGAACACGATATTAAATAGAGAAACATGATAGTGGTAACACAATAATAAATAGAGGAACATGGTAGTGGTAACACAATAATAAGTAGAGAAACATGATAGTGGTAACACAATAATAAATAGAGGAACATGGTAGTGGTAACACAATAATAAGTATAGAAACATGATAGTGGTAACACAATAATAAATAGAGGAACATGGTAGTGGTAACACAATAATAAATAGAGGAACATGGTAGTGGTAACACAATAATAAATAGAGGAACATGGTAGTGGTAACACAATAATAAGTAGAGAAACATGATAGTGGTAACACAATAATAAATAGAGGAACATGGTAGTGGTAACACAATAATAAGTAGAGAAACATGATAGTGGTAACACAATAATAAATAGAGAAACATGATAGTGGTAACACAATAATAAGTAGAGAAACATGATAGTGGTAACACAATAATAAATAGAGGAACATGATAGTGGTAACACAATAATAAGTAGAGAAACATGATAGTGGTAACACAATAATAAATAGAGGAACATGGTAGTGGTAACACAATAATAAATAGAGGAACATGGTAGTGGTAACACAATAATAAATAGAGGAACATGGTAGTGGTAACACAATAATAAGTAGAGAAACATGATAGTGGTAACACAATAATAAATAGAGGAACATGGTAGTGGTAACACAATAATAAGTAGAGAAACATGATAGTGGTAACACAATAATAAGTAGAGAAACATGATAGTGGTAACATGATAATAAATAGAGGAACATGGTAGTGGGAACACAATCAAAATCAAAGATACGGTACGATCCATTGCTTACTTGAAGACACAAACCAAACAGCAACCTGGAGAAGTTCTGAGCGCAAATCCACTAGCGTGACGTTTTCACCTTTGCATGCAGGGCGGGTTGTGGGTAAGATTATGACAATCTTCTATAGCTCACAAAAGTGAACCTTGACCCATGACGTTGCTAGTGAGGTTGCGTTCAGGCCTTCATTGCCGTTGGGTGTGGTTTGGTCCTGATTGTGGAATAAGGAAAATGTTTGTCTTTTGTACTCTGCTGTTGCCTTGAAAATGAAAAAAAAACATCTTATGCAACAAATCTTTGTCAAAAGAAATGAGAAAGAGAGTTCATCGGTGATATATAGAACCAATTGTGGCCTATGGAAGCGAATCATGGACAGTAGACAAACAAATGAAATGACGATTAGAGGCCACAGAAAAAGACCAATGAGGAAGTTCTCAAAGAGGCCAACACAAAAAGGGAGCTCTTAAAAAACATCAGAAAAAAGCAATCAACATTTTTCGGGCACATCATGAGAAGAGGAAAGTTGGAATACTTGGTTACAACTGGCAAAATAAAAGGGAAGAGAGATCGCGGACGACAAAGAGAGAAAATACTGGATAGCTTGGTGTCATGGCATGGAAAACAGTCAACAACAGAACTGATACGATGCACTGTAGATAGAAGATTGTTGCTAGGACATGATCGCCTACGCCAACCAGCATGGCACATGATGATGATGTTGCCTTGAATAGTCGGAGGAGAAAGAAGAAATGAATAACATGATCTGATGTCTGTAGGCGTTATGTTGCTTCTTCTATTGGACGCTTCATTTTGGTCGAAGTGTCGTTGTTTGTTTGCGATCATCCGATGACTAATGGGTCATACTTCTTCATCCGAACTTGAAAGTGCGTTAAGTGAGCGAGTCAGCGTCGTGTTGTGTTTTGCAGTGAAACTGTGATATCTCAATTTTTCGGCCCAACACATCCGACTTCAGCACTACATTTTTAGCACAGTATTGTCTTCCCTCTTCGATCCCAACTCACTTGGTCAGACTAGACAGGTTAGTCTGTTTCTGGAGGCACCACGGAGAGGTGGAGCAAGGTCTTGATGGTTCTGGTTCACCGATCCTGGTGCAAGCCATTATCTATGGGGCGCTGACAACATACAGCTCTACTGCTGTGATGCGCGCCTTCGCCTCAAATGTAGTTTCGTACTTGGCTGTATATGGAATTTGTTAGAATACACATGTTTTGGTTTTTGTGTATGTCTTTTGTCTATGTAGGATCTCAAACATAAGCTGGAAAGAATAGATTTCAAATGAACAGATAAGAGACGAATCTAAACAAGAGTTCGTGTCGAGCTTTATAAGAAGAAGGCGTTGGAAATACATCGGTCATGTGCTAAGAATGAATGAAGAAAGACTTCTCCGTCAGGCATTTATGTGGAAACCATCTGGTAAAAGAAAACAAAGCAGACCAAGAGAATCTTTATACGGAACAATTACTGGGGAAGGCTCAACCATCGGGCTAAGAAACAATCAAGAACTACAAGAACTATCAACAAATCGTCAGTCGTAGAGAACTATGACTTCTCGTAGAGAACTATGACATCTCGTAGAGAACTATGACATCTCGTAGAGAACTATGACTTCTCGTAAAGAGCTATGACTTCTCGTAGAGAACTATGACATCTCGTAGAGAACTATGTGCCGTCTTCGGCCCGTGTTGAGAATGAATGAAATATATCTTTAATTCTGTCCATCCATCACTTCCTTGGTCTATCACATTTAACCCCTCTCTAAATCTCTCTTTCTATTTTTTGTTCACTCGATTTTTCTTTTTTTTTATTCATATTTCTATTTCTTTCTCCACGTTTACCGTACGCTTTCACAAACACTCTCACACACACTATCCTTCTGTCTGTTATATTTGTTAACACCACGAGAACAATAATAGCATAACTGTAGCTCTCATCGCGTGGCAAAACAATAATATAACAACACTTTCCTGCCAAAGTGCAACGCAACAAAATATTTTATTATTTAACAACATCGATCCACTAGGTATATGGGAATAGCAAGGCTCATGATGATGATGCTAACCTCATAATAATCTATATACAATTTTCTGTATCAAACATTCTATAATCAAGTCACTATGTAGTTCATCTATGATATATGGAACCAATTCTGACCTATGGAGGTGAATCATAGACAGTAGACAAACAAATGAAAAGACGATTAGAGGCTATAGAGATAAGATTTCTTAGAGGAATGTTGAGAGTTCCCTGGAGAACTAAAAAGACCAACGAGAATATTCTCAGAGCCAACACAAATCTATATATCTATCTATTGACCTTTCGAGCCGTAGCCGGCCCATGGGGCATATACCCAGATACTCTATCTCTTATCTAAATTTTTATTCTTGCAGTTTTCAATTCTTTTAAAGATATTTTATCAAATCTCGCCATTTGTCTCTGTTCTGTGCAAGCAGCTCTGTCTCATTGAGGAAACCGATTCCTGCTGCCCTTGCGTCTCTTATCAATGTTCTTCATGCAAATAGAGAACTTAAAAAACATCAGAAAAAAACAATCGATATTTTTTCGGGGACAGTCGTGTGAAGATGAAAGTTTGAATACTTGGGTTACAACTGGCAAAATAGAGGGAAAGAGATTGCGGACGACAAAGAGAGAAAACAGAAAGAACAGAATTGATGCGATCAACTGTGATAGTGAATTGTGAAAGTACATGATCGCCTACGCCAACCGGTATGGCACATGGTGATGATGATGTAGTTTTAAATTAATTCATGTGTATATTTGTGAACATTTGTGCATGGTGTCCATTTTTCCAGCTGAAGACATACAGAGCCGCAACGTCATTTCAGTTTTGTGTTGTTCATCACTAACGTACAGCTGTTACACACCATTATCATATTTTTCTTGTCATTTATGACAAATTCTTACTTTTCCTTTCTCCAAAAACACTCCTCATAAATATCCTCCCTTTTCATTTCTCCAAAAACACTCCTCATAAATATCCTCCCTTTTCATTTCTCTAAAAACACTCCTTATCAATACCCTCCCTTTTCATTTCTCCAAAAACACTCCTCATAAATATCCTCCCTTTTAATTTCTCTAAAAACACTCCTCATAAATATCCTCCTTTTTCATTTCTCCAAAAACACTCCTCATAAATATCCTCCATTTTCATTTCTCCAAAAACACTCCTCATAAATATCCTCCCTTTTCATTTCTCCAAAAACACTCCTCATAAAAATCCTCCCTTTTAATTTATCTAAAAAAAACGCTCCTCATAAATATCCTCCCTTTTAATTTATCTAAAAACACTCCTCATAAATATCCTCCCTTTTCATTTCTCCAAAAACAATCCTCATAAATATCCTCCCTTTTCATTTCTCTAAAAACACTCCTCATAAAAATCCTCCCTTTTCATTTCTCTAAAAACACCCCTCATAAATATCCTCCCTTTTCATTTCTCTAAAAACATTCCTCATAAATATCCTCCCTTTTAATTTCTCTAAAAACACTCCTCATAAATATCTTCCCTTTTCATTTCTCTAAAAACACCCCTCATAAATATCCTCCCTTTTCATTTCTCTAAAAACACTCCTCATAAATATCCTCCCATTTCATTTCTCTAAAAACACCCCTCATAAATATCCTCCCTTTTAATTTCTCTAAAAACACTCCTCATAAATATCCTCCCTTTTCATTTCTCTAAAAACACTCCTCATAAATATCCTCCCTTTTAATTTCTCTAAAAACACTCCTCATAAATATCCTCCCTTTTCATTTCTCTAAAAACACTCCTCATAAATATCCTCCCTTTTAATTTCTCTATAAACACTCCTCATAAATATCCTCCCTTTTGATTTCTCTAAAAACACCCCTCATAAATATCCTCCCTTTTCATTTCTCTAAAAACACCCCTCATAAATATCCTCCCTTTTAATTTCTCTAAAAACACCCCTCATAAATATCCTCCCTTTTCATTTCTCTAAAAACACCCCTCATAAATATCCTCCCTTTTAATTTCTCTAAAAACACCCCTCATAAATATCCTCCCTTTTCATTTCTCTAAAAACACCCCTCATAAATATCCTCCCTTTTAATTTCTCTAAAAACACTCCTCATAAATATCCTCCCTTTTCATTTCTCTAAAAACACCCCTCATAAATATCCTCCTTTTCATTTCTCTAAAAACACTCCTCATAAATATCCTCCCTTTTCATTTCTCTAAAAACACCCCTCATAAATATCCTCCTTTTCATTTCTCTAAAAACACTCCTCATAAATATCCTCCCTTTTCATTTCTCTAAAAACACTCCTCATAAATATCCTCCTTTTCATTTCTCTAAAAACACCCCTCATAAATATCCTCCTTTTCATTTCTCTAAAAACACCCCTCATAAATATCCTCCCTTTTCATTTCTCTAAAAACACCCCTCATAAATATCCTCCTTTTCATTTCTCTAAAAACACCCATCATAAATATCCTCCCTTTTCATTTCTCTAAAAACACCCCTCATAAATATCCTCCCTTTTCATTTCTCTAAAAACACCCCTCATAAATATCCTCCCTTTTCATTTCTCTAAAAACACCCCTCATAAATATCCTCCTTTTCATTTCTCTAAAAACACCCCTCATAAATATCCTCCTTTTAATTTCTCTAAAAACACCCCTCATAAATATCCTCCCTTTTAATTTCTCTAAAAACACCCCTCATAAATATCCTCCCTTTTCATTTCTCTAAAAACACTCCTCATAAATATCCTCCCTTTTCATTTCTCTAAAAACACCCCTCATAAATATCCTCCCTTTTCATTTCTCTAAAAACACCCCTCATAAATATCCTCCTTTTCATTTCTCTAAAAACACTCCTCATAAATATCCTCCCTTTTAATTTCTCTAAAAACACCCCTCATAAATATCCTCCCTTTTCATTTCTCTAAAAACACCCCTCATAAATATCCTCCCTTTTCATTTCTCTAAAAACACCCCTCATAAATATCCTCCCTTTTCATTTCTCTAAAAACACCCCTCATAAATATCCTCCTTTTAATTTCTCTAAAAACACCCCTCATAAATATCCTCCCTTTTAATTTCTCTAAAAACACCCCTCATAAATATCCTCCTTTTCATTTCTCTAAAAACACCCCTCATAAATATCCTCCTTTTCATTTCTCTAAAAACACTCCTCATAAATATCCTCCCTTTCATTTCTCTAAAAACACTCCTCATAAATATCCTCCCTTTTCATTTCTCTAAAAACACCCCTCATAAATATCCTCCTTTTCATTTCTCTAAAAACACTCCTCATAAATATCCTCCTTTTCATTTCTCTAAAAACACTCCTCCTCTGGTATCGAGAAAGATTCAAAGTCGAAGTGTTTATTCTTCGGACGGCATTAACAACTTGCATCTGATGGCAGTTGTTGTTGCCCCACCCAGACCTCATTTCACCGCGAGCCTGTCTAGATCTCTGCGCTTTTCTCCTATTTCCGTGCATTTGTATGTCCATTTTTAATGTTGAATCATAAGGCATGGACACGTATTTTATATCTCATCTCTGTGTATACATTTCACGATTGCATTTACACTGATTGTTTCACTGATGTCCTCAGTTCGTCTTGTCTGCGCGTTCCAGGCGTTTGGTGCAAAAGAATATATTTTATTGTGCTGGCCAACTTCGCTCCTATATTGTGAGATACGACTTCTGGCATTGACTGGGATTGTTGCGTATACAAATACGTTGTGTAAGATGCTCCTTTGTTCTCACGGCTATTTGTATGGGGTAGACGGGACCGCTTTCAAGACATTTCGTTTCTCTTACTGATGTGTGCTTATATACACATATATGTGTTCACATGGGTATATATATATATATATTTATATATTAGTGTGTGTGTATGTAAAGCACCAAGAGATAATCGAAATTTTGGAAGGCATAAACGTAGACAGCAAAGATCTAAGAATAATAAAGAACATGTACTGGCAACAAACAGCGGCCATGAGAACTGGAAATCAATTGGGAATATTTCAACAACTAAAACAGGGTTCTAGGCAAGATTGTCACCAGATTTATCTAATATGTATAGTGTGATTATTTTAAGATTCATAATGGACATGCATAGAATAGCAATTGGAGGTCATAATATAGATAATCTAAGAAATGCTGATGATACAGTTTTAATCGCTAAGAGTGAAAATGAGTTACAAGAAATGCAAGCCATTTTTATGAAGGAAAGAAAAAATAAATGACTTCTATAATAGGGTCTTAATGGTAAGGAAACACAAGTAATGGTAGCAACAAAGAAAAAGACTTCACTGCAATTCACAATAAAGACAAGTGGAACAATATTAAAACAGGTAAATGAATTTAAATTTCTGGGAACAATGTTAACCTCAGAGGGTAGATGTACAACAGAGGTAAGATGCAGAATGGCTCAGGTAAAAGCAGCTTTCCAAAAAATGAAGAAGATACTGTGCAATCCATTTTTGACAATGGAAACAATAAAAAGAGTTCTCAAATGTTATGTAGAGCCAGACTTAACATATAGATGTGAATCATGGACAATATGACAACAGACAAGAAAATCACTGGAGGTTGTAGAAATGTTGTTTTACAGAAGAATGTTAAGAATACCATGGACAGCTAAGAAGAGTAATGAAAACATTCTCTCTCTCTCTCTCTCTCTTTCTCTCTCTGCGATCAGGACTCAATCAGAGTAGGATTCCAGACTCCCACATGAAGTCAGCTGTCAGTTTAAGTGTGTTGATCGCCCCCACAGACTGAACATCACAATTAGAGTTTGCCAGGTCCACTCTGATTGAACACCCGTTAAAACGTTGCACTGTGTTCTGCGCCAGTTGCCCAGTGCATCCGATTTCAGCCAGCATTTTATTCAGGTTTGCTTTCCTTAGCCTTTGATTGTCCCCAATCTTCCTGCAAGGCAGCAGATTGTCTATTATGTAGGGGTATTCTGCCCATAGATGGTCGGCCCTCCCAGGTTGATGAGCACCAACTGCCCGAGTCACTAGAGGTGACTAACACAGACATGCACACACAAAGATATGGGAAAAACATTCTGAAAGAGGCCAAAGCAAAAAGAGAGCTAATTTCCAATATTAGGAAGAAACAATCATCTTTTTTGCCATGTAATGAGAAGAGAACAGCCGGAACAACTGGGAAAGTTGAAGGACGAAGAGATAGAGGGAAGCAAAGAGAAAATTTTTGTTCAAATGTTGAATTCTTTGTCATCATTTATGGATGAAGTTGTCTTATGTCTAGTACATCCCCCTCATTCTTATAACTGATATTTTATGGTGGTGGTTTCAGTTTGTGACAGAAGACATAATTAAGTATAATGTTAAAACTAAATTTATTTTTATGAATAATGTTTTAGTAGTTAAAGTTGAATGCATTCGAAAATAAATGTTCGAAAATAAAAGGAAAATACTTGGTATAGCGTGGAATGAATTCAAAACAAAGAAATTAGAGAAATCGCCAATCAACCACTAATATCTTCAGTAAGCAAGAAAAGACGATGGTCATATGTTGGACATGTGATGAGAAGAGATAATAACCGAATAAAAAAAGCAAGCCCTCATTTGGGAAATAACAGTAAAGAGGAAAAGAGGCCGACCCAAAGAGACACAGAGAAGAACATTGATGAGAGAGGCAAGAGCAGCAGGAATCGCCCCCTCAATGAGATAGAGTTGCTTGCACAGAACAGAGACAAATGGCGAGATTTGATGAAAGATCTTTATAAGGATTGAAAACTGATAGAATACAAATTTAGATAAGAGAAAGAGTATCTGGGTCTATGCCCTATGGGCCGGCTACGGCTCGAAAGGTCAATAGGCAGGCAGGCAGGCAGACAGACAGACAGACAGACAGACAGACACATAGACAGACAGACAGACAGACAGACAGACAGACAGACAGACAGACACATAGACAGACAGACAGACAGACAGACAGACACATAGACAGACAGACAGACAGACATACATATAGACAGACAGACAGACAGACAGATAGTTAAAGCTCGCAGAAGAAGGATCGGATATTGGTAAATTTGAGAGTTTTGGGAGATGCAAACCTCCATTTTTAACTATCGGTTTTTTAAAAATACTTTAATATACAGCTTCTAATCACTTTAAATGTATAATAAAAGAAGAGGACTTCCGGTGAATATGGAGGATAGGGGGCATGAACCGTTGAGGCACTGTCTGAAAAGTGTTTCTTGTTACAGTTCCCTCATATTCCAAGTTTGGCTTGCTGCTGGAGCTACTGAGATTATTGCTCTGTGCACACCGTGACCTGTGCTTTTCATCCGGATGGTGTTTCTATATTCAGATTACTTACGATGAATGATGATACCTCATGACGAAGGGCAGTTCAGCTGCGTTCACTTTCAGTGCTGATACGCCTTATTTATTTTGACGTTTGACGTGTTTGCTATGAAGGGGACTGAAGGTGCCTTTCTTTGTTTGGACATTCGATGAAATGTTAATTTGCATGATTCCACTGGCACGGGCGGTTAAGCAACTATGGATTTTCATTCGTTGGCAGTGATACCGGGGCCTTCGACTAACCATAAAAATAAGGAAGCTTGTCACCACAGACATTAGCAGTTTGAGAAAAGCGCTTGGAGTGACCAGGGTGGATCATCATCATCGAGTGCCGTCTCCGCAACGAAGGTTGGCTACCATGGAGCGCCATTCTGCTCTGTCTCTTGCTTTGATGGTGCAGGTTGTCATAGGCTGATTTGTCCATCTGTTGATGTTACTCGTCCATGTTAGTCTTGGTCTGTCTCTACCTCTTTTACCTTGTATTTTCCCCTCCAGGATTACTTTTAGTAGGCTGTTGTGTCTTTTAACATGACCCAAAAATCGCATTTGTCTTGTTTGAATTGTGTTTATAAGTTCTCTTTTCATTTTTAATTCTTTTAAGACTTCATCGTTTGTTTTCTTTTCCTTCCATCCAATTCTACCTATTCTTATATATATCCACATTTAAAAGGCTTCAATTCTCTGTTCTGTTTTCTTGTCTAATGTCCATGTTTCTGCACCAAATGGGAATATTGAGAAAATGTAACATTTTGCTATTGTATAGTTTTAGCCCTGGCGTTATTTGTTTTGATGTTAGTATGTTCTTCATGACATTAAAATTACTTTTTGCCATTCCTATTCTTTTGTTTGTTTCAGTTTTATATTTTCCATCACTGGTTATAGTATGTCCAAGGTAGTTGTAGTTCTGAACTGTCTCCAGGTCTATTCCTTCAATTTTGATATCCACTTGTGGGTTTTGAGTATTTCCCTATTTATGATCATAGTTTAGTTTTTTTGATATTCATATCTAGTCCATATTTTTTGCTTATCATGTTTGTTTCATTAAGTAATCGTTGTAGATCTTTAGGATTTTCTGCTAGTAGTACAGACCAGGGTGGATAGAACCGGAAATGACGACGTAACTGGGCATTGACTCAAACCTAAACTACGCAAAGAGGCAACAAGAGAGATGTTTGCTCATCTAAAAATAATTCCAAAAGATTCTAGACCGTTTAAATAGGGATCCGCGATAGCTCAGTGGTTAGTGAACTGGACTACAAAGGATAAGAGGTCGGGTTCGATCCTGATCGACGACTTCGTGTTCACCCAGGCTTAAATGGGTACCTGATTTTTTTCTGTTAAAGTAAAGCGGCACGGGCGTAATACCGACAATATTACCCGAAAAATGATGTGCCGAAGGTCTACAAAAATTATGGTCGCTAACACCATATTCCCTTTATAGTTATAAACAACTATAAATACATATTTCAGGCACATCATCCTAAGAGGAAAGTTGGAATACTTGGTTACAACTGGAAAAATAAAAAGGAAAGAGAAATTGCGGACGACAAAGAGAGAAAATATTGGATAGCTTGGTGTCATGGCATGGAAAACAGTCAACAACAGAAATAATACGATGCACTGTAGATAGAAGATTGTAGAAGGACATGATCGCCTACGCCAACTGGAATGGCACACGATGATGATAATAACTACAATATAAGGAGTATGTGTATATTTTAATATCATCAAATGACACAAATTATCAAATGAACTAAAGTATCAATGACAAATATGAACCATAGACAAAATCTCTAGGAAATCCTGAAAACTCTAGGTAACCCTGAAAACTCCAAGTAATCCTAAAAAATTGAGGTAATCATGAAAACTCTAGTCCTGAAATATCTAGGTAATTGTGAAAGCGTTATGTAATCCTGAAAACTTAAGGTAATTCTGAAAACTTTAGGTAATCCTGAAAACTCTAGATAATCCTGAAAACTCTAGGTAATGCTGAAAACTCTAGGTAATCCTGAAAACTCTAGGTAATCCTGAAAACTCTAGGTAAAACTACAATAGAAGTAGTATGTGATATTTTAATGTAATCGAATGACACACATTATCAAATGAACTAAAGTATCAATGACAAACGACTGGGTTTACCATTTTCAGAAAAAAAAATATTTACTAGATATTTTCAAATTTGTCATATTAGAATTTTTGATTCGGCGCCTGACGTCATGAAAGACACGAGAGCAGACGTTTACAAGCAAACGAGGAAGGAGTGAGTGATGTTATTCTGACCGAGAGTTGCCAGTCATAACTTAACAAGTGGAACTGACGAGGTCGGGTTAACGATATACAGCTGAGTTCGTTGTTATTATGAGATTTATTTCAGCGCTGATGAAGGTGGTGAATGCGTGACATTCTCTGCGCTAGAATGATGAGTTCAAGTGATGGTTATTGATTGGGTGAATGCAGGCTTACGGTGACCAGCGAGAGAAGATTTCAGGACTGGACGAGGCTAACTCGAGTTGTGTTGTGTAGGTTTGCCCTCGAGTGGTAGTTATTGCATTATCTGTCGCTCTCCTCTTCTCGTTACTTATCCCTCTTTCTCTTAGGTTTCTGCTGTCTTGCAGTCTCGTTTTCACTCATCCGATTCCTCCTTGATTCACACTCATTCTCTCTTTCATTCTGTATCTCAAATTTCTCATCCACTTTCTCTTTCACTTCTCCTCTCGTTTTATCTTCATTATTTTCGTCCACTCATTCACTCTCACATAATTTCTTTTCCTCCCTTATCTCAGTCATTCTCTCTTCTTTATCTTCTCAGCATTTGCTTTCTTGTACTCTCTATCACACTCTCTATCACGCTCTCTATCTCCCACTCTATCACACACTCTATCTCATTTTCTATCACATTCTCTATCACAGTCTCTATCTCACTGTCTATCTCACTCTCTCGCACTCTCACTATCTCATTCTTTATCGCACTTTCTATCACACTTTCTATCACACTCTCTATCTCACTCTCTCTCCCTCACTCTAAATCTCTCTATCTCACTCTCACTTTCTATCTCACTATCTGTCTCACTCTCTCACTCGCTCTATATCACTCTCTATCACACTTTCTATCCCACTCTCCATCACATTCAATATCTCATTCTCTATCACACTCTTCCTCTTTATTCCACTTTCTATCGCACTCTCTATCACACTCTTACTCTCTATCTCATTCTCTATCACACTCTCTATCTCACTCTCTATCTCACTATCTATCTCAATCTATCTCACGCTCTATCACACTCTTACTCTCTATTTCACTATCTATCTCACTCTCTATCTCACACTCTATCACACTCTCTATCACACTCTCTATCTCATTCTCTATCTCACTCTCTATCGCACTCTCTATCACGCTCTTTATTACACTCTTACTCTCTGTCTCTCTCTCTCTTTATCGTACTCTTACTTTTTATCAGTTTCTATCACACTCTTTCTCTCTATCTCACTCTCTATCTCACTCTCTATCTCACTGTCTATCTCACTCTCTCTCACTCTCTCAATATCACTCTCTATCGCACTCGCTATCTCACATTCTATCACAGACTTACTCTCTATCCCACTCCCTATCTCACTCTCTATCACACTCTCTATATCACATTGTTAATCTCTATCTCACTCTCTATCTCACTCTCTGTCTCACTCCCTATCTCACACTCTATCACACTCTTTATCACACTCTCTATTACACTCATACTCTCTATCACACTCTCTATCACACTCTCTATCACACTCTCTATCACACTCTCTATCACACTCTTTATCACATTCTCTGTCACACTCTCTGTCACAATCTCTATCACACTTTCTATCACACTCACTACACACTCTCAATCACACTCTCTATTACACTCTCTATCACACTCTCTATCATACTCACTATCACACTTTCTATCACACTCTCTATCACACTCTTACTCTCTATCACACTCTCTATCACACTCCTACTCTCTATCACACTCTCTATCACACTCTTACTCTCTATCATACTCTTACTCTCTATCACACTCTCTATCACACTCTTACTCTTTATCACACTCTCTATCACACTCTCTATCACACTCTATCACACTCTATCACACTCTATCACACTCTCTATCATACTCTTACTCTCTATCACACTCTCTATCACACTCTTACTCTTATCACACTCTCTATCACACTCTCTATCACACTCTATCACACTCTATCACACTCTATCACACTCTCTATCATACTCTTACTCTCTATCACACTCTCTATCACACTCTTTATCACACTCTTACTCTCTATCACACTCTCTATCACACTCTTACTCTCTATCACACTCTCTATCACACTCTCTATCACACTCTCTATTACACTCTCTATCACACTCTCTATCACACTCTCTATCACACTCTCTATTACACTCTCTATCACACTCTCTATCACACTCTCTATCACACTCTCTATCACACTCTCTATCACACTCTCTATCACACTCTCTATTACACTCTCTATCACACTCTCTATCTCAATCTCTATCACACTCTATCACACTCCCTATCACACTCTCTATCACACCCCTATCTCACTCACTACTTCATTCTTTAGCTCACACTCTACCCGACTCTTTATCTCAAACTCTATCTGACTCCTAATTTCACTCCAAACTTCACTGTAAATTTCTGGTTTATTGGCGGCCTGGCATGGCACCGACCACAGCACCCAATTATATCCTGTGGTTATTGAAAAATACGATCACTAACACCATATTCACCATACACAGTGCAAGGTAGGGGATGGCACCTTCACTTTACACTAATAAAAGAGCTAGCCAAAGTCGGATGTTGCGAGCCGAAAGGTGCAGCTACTGCAGCTTCATGTTAAAGCATATACAACAGAACACAACACAGCGATCTTTAAAGGCGATGAGGACGATGAGTAGTTGCTGAGAGAATACAGAAGAAGAAGCAGCAGAATCCTTAATGTGCTGTCGGTCTTTCACTAATTTAGTTCTCATTTGCACTTTCTTTCTGTCCTTTCTGGCTGGCCTGCCTGCCTCCCTCTCTCCTTTCCTTCCTTCCTGCCTTCCTTCCTTCCTGCCTTGCTTGCTTCTTTCCTTTCTTCCTTCATTCCTTCCCTCCTTCTTTCTTCACTACCTCTTGTACCCGTTTGGTTGTCTGGCCAGTACATACACAGTTCTGGTTCTCTCCCTTTTGGTGACTTCACTCATTGCAAATTGATGTTATAGCGTTTCTTTGATGTTGTCTGTCCATCTTACTCTGGGTCTGCCTCTTGTTCATCTCCCTTCTCCTCTTTTAAGATATGCTTTGTATGGTAAAGAATCACAAGCGATTCTTTCTAGATGGGCAAACCAGTTTATTTGTTGTTTCTGTATGTGGCTTAGGATTGGCTCAATGCCTACTCTATCTCTTATAATATTTCTCATTCTGTCTTTTCTGGTTACTTCAAGCGAGTTTCTCAAACATCTCATATCTGTGGTGACAAGCTTTCTTTTATGCTTAGACGTTAGTGACCATGTTTGGCATTGGTAGCACATTGTGGGAATGAATATACTCTGTATATGATGTTTCTTGGTGGTAATAGGTATTGCTTTGCATTTGAAAGAAAGAAAGAAATAAAGGAAGTAAGGAAGGAAGGAAGGAATTGAGGGAGGGAAGGATGCAGGAATGAAAGAAGGAAGGAAGGGTGGATGGATGGAAGGAAGGAAGGAAAGAAGGATGGATGGATGGATGGATGGAAGGAAGGAAGGGAGGGAGGGAGGGGGGAGGGAGGAAGGAAAGAAAGAAGGAAGGAAGGAAGAAAGGAAGGAAGGAAGGAAGGAAGGAAGGAAGGAAGGAAGGAAGGAAGGAAGGAAGGAAGGAAGGAAGGAAGGAAGGAAGGAAGGAAGGAAGGAAGGAAGGAAGGAAGGAAAGAGGGGAGGGAGGGAGGGAGGGAGGGAGGGAGGGAGGGAAGGAAGGACGGAGGGAAGGAAGGAAAAGAAGGAGGGAGGGAGGGAAAGAAGGAAGGAAGGAAGGAAGGAAGGAAAGGAAGGAAAGGAAGAAAGGAAGAAAAGAAGAAAGGAAGGAGGGAGGGAGGGAGGGAGGGAGGGAGGGAGGGAGGGAGGGAGGGAGGGAGGGAGGGAGGGAGGGAGGGAGAGAGATCAAAAGGGAAAATATCAAATTATATCTGTATAATCTTGTACCGAACAAAGAACTCTCTCAACATAAAACAAACAACTATCTTTATCGCATTAACTATGACTGGAGCCTGCCACGGATGACATCATACAGGACAGGAAAATAAAGGCCGCATGTCCTGACCAGTCGTCACGAGGTGTTTTATGAGTTTTTATTTCACCTCCAATAGAAACAACTTTTGACCCTTCGGGAACTCGAATCCACGTTCTTCTAGTATGGAGCCCGACGTGCTATCCATCCATCAGCCTGCTCTGCTCCTTCAACATAAAAATCACTACAGGGGTAAGACACCAACTTCTGCAACTCAACTCTGATCACACATATAGTAATCTTACACAGGTCGTAATTATAAGGTTAAAAGATAAAAGATACTAGACAGCTTAAGAGAAAGCTTGGCAGAAGGTCAACAACAGAAATGATAAATAACTGTCGAGATCAAAAGTTGTGGAGAGACATGATCACCTACGCCAGCAGGCCCGGTACTTGATGATGATGAATTATAAGCTCAGTGGAGACGAACGCACGCCCCACAGCAGCAGAGCTGGAAGTTGTCAGCGACCCATAGCTGATGGCTTGCGCCAGGATCGGTGATCCAGAACCATCCAGACCCTGCGCCATTTCTTCGTGGTGCTTACAGTAACAGACTAACCTGTTCAGTCTTGCCAGCGAGTAGGGTTCGGAGAGGGAAGACAACCCGGTACTCAAAAACGTACTAAAGTCGGATGTGTTGGGCCGAAAGTCGCCAATATCACAGTTATACCGCAAACCACAACACAAACGCAGACACGCCCACTTAACGTCCTTTTAAGGGCGTATGATGAAAAGGTGTGCTCCTTTAGTCACCAGACGAAACGCAAGCAAGCAATAAGATCAACGTCGCAACAATACAACTAAAGTATTAGCGACAGACAGCTGTGCATATAATAGGATTGAACTAAAATGAGTATAGACACCGCCCCTCCCAAGAGCAAATAGCAGGTAACTCTAAAATGAAATGAATGTATAAGTGCAGCGTGGATTATGTTTCCTTATTTATTCTGAAGATAAAGTGTGAAGTTATTTATCTCATCAGCTGTTAGTGCAGCGCGGTTGTAATGTGGCAGCTGTGGCATAAATTTGTGGGGGAGATGATAATTATGTAACATCTTGTTGAAAGGTGTCAAGTGTCTTTTTCTCTCCAAGTTGTGAAGTGTCGATTGCTTTTTTTCTCTCTGCGTATTGTGAAGTGTCAAGTGTTTTTTTCTCTGTATGTCGCAAAGTGTTAAGTGTTTTTCCTGCACGTAGTGAAGTGTCAAGTGTTTTTTTTCTCTCCAAATCGTGAAGTGTCAAGTGTTTTTTTCTCTCCAAGTCGTGAAGTGTCGATTGTTTTTTTCTCTCTGCGTATTGTGAAGTGTCAAGTGTTTTTTTCTCTGTATGTCGCAAAGTGTTAAGTGTTTTTCTCTGCATGTTGTGAAGTGTCAAGTGTTTTTTTCTATCCATGTCGTGACGTGTCAAGTGCTTTTTCTCTAAATATCGTGAAGTGTCATGTGTTTTTTCTCCCTGCATGTCATGAAGTGTCAAGTGTTTTTTCTCTCTGCATGTCGTGAAGTGTCAAGTGTTTTTTTCTCTCCATGTGGTAAAGTGTCAAGTGTTTTAGCATGTTGAATGTCAAAGAACTATTCAGGGCATTAAGTCACGACTTGGTTTGTCTTCATCATCATTGAGTGCCGTCTCCGCATCGAAGGTTGGCTACCATGGATCGTCATTCCACTCTGTCTCTTGCTTTGATGGTGCAGATTGCCATAGGTTGACTTGCCATCTTTTGATGTTACTGGTCCATGTTAGTCTTGGTCTGCCTCTGCCTCTTTTACCTTGTATTTTCCCTTCCAATATTACTTTTAGTAGGCTGTTGTGTCTTTTAACATACCCCAAAAATGACATTTGTCTTGTTCTAATTGTGTTTAGTAGTTATCATTTCATTTTCAGTTGTTTTAAAACTTCATCGTTTGTTTTCTTTTCCTTCCATCCAACTCTACCTATTATAATATAAATCCACATTTCAAAGGCTTCAATTTTCTGTTCTGTTTTCTTGTCTAATGTCCATGTTTCTGCACCATACAGGAATATTGAGAAGATATCACAATTTGCTATTCTTAGTTTTAGCCCAGGTGTTATTTGTTTTGATGTTAGTATATTTTTCATGATATTAAAATTACTTTTTGCCATACCTATTCTTTTGTTTATTTCAATTTTGCATTTTCCATTATTGGTTATAGTATGTCCCAGGTAGTTGTAGCTCTGGACTGTCTCCAGATGTATACCCTCAACTGTGATATTTAATTGTAGGTTTTGAGAATTTTCTTTGTTTATGATCATAGTTTTAGTCTTTTTGATATTCATATCTAGTCATTAATTTTTGCTTGTCATGTTTATTACATTAAGTAATTGTGTTAGGTCTTTATGATTTTCTGCTAGTAGTACAGTATCATCAGTATATCTTAGGTTATTGATTATCTTTCCATTAATGTTGAGGCCTGGCATCTCTGTGACGTCAGGTCTTGATAATATGATACAACAATTGATATCTTTGTTTGTAACTTACTTTACGTAATCAAACTTTATGTCTCTAAGCGAAGTCCAGAGGGACATAATTTTTTTCTGGGTTATAATTTTTTTCAATTTTTTTTAAATACCGGCAGCCCTGTGCTCAGGTGCCCCCCGCCATGCAGGCAGATATTCTCAGACTTAAAAGGTACTATCCTTTTTATTTTTTACATTGTTGAGAATCATTACATTTTTTTGTCGAGTTTTTCTGTTGAATTTTGCCCCCGGGCAGCGGCCTGCTTGTTTCGATTTTCAACTGCCAAAGGTTCATTAACGTGCGCAGGATGTACACGGGGTATCCTGTTTCTCGTCGCTATTGGAGATGGCTAGACATCGGATATCCCTACACAGAGGCCAGGGGAGGGTAAAGCCACGAAGAAACCAGGGATTTGATTTTTTAAATATTCCCACATCCTGTGATGGGAATCGATCTCAGAACCATCTTGTCCAAAGACCGACGTGTTAACCCTAGACCATCCACCCCCCTCCACCAACCCCCACCCCGGTTTTAAATGTTTAATAACTTTTGTAAAAATAATGTAAACTTGTACATTTTTATCCAATCATTAAAAAAGAACTATCCCTTCTTCCCCTATTAGAAGCAAAGTTTATTTCATTATCAATTTTAATATTTTTTGTAAATCAAAATTACATTCTGAATGTTAAAAAAACACATAATTAATTATAATTTAAGAAAATAAAAATGGTACATTACTTATCAATTTGAAATTGCTCAACCGGCAGATCGGAAGTTAACGCCAGATTTCTTGTCTGCTAATGACGTCGATGAGGAAGGAAATAGACGACAAATTAAATACTGGATTTGGATGTGGCTGTTGATTGGGCAACAGGTGTTAATGTTTGAAAGCGAGATGGATGTCGCTAAATTGTATAGTCTTCATGTGCGTTATTATCAAATCAAATGTGTTATCCATCCGTACTTATGCATGCGAGAGCTGGACAACAACTAAAGACATAGAAAATAAACTGGATGTATTTGAAAATAAATGCCTGAAGAAAATACTTTGTATAACATGGGATGAGTTCAAGACTAGTGCAGAGATAAGAGAAATGATAAAGCATCCAAAACATCATCTTTAATCAAGAGGAATTAGGAAGAAACAATCATCATTTTTTTTTTTGGCCATGTAATGACAAAAGAATCAACCACTAATATCTTCAGTAATAAAGAAAAGACGATGGTCATACGTTGGACATGTGATGAGAAGAGATAATAATCGAATAGCAAAGCAAGCCCTCATATGGGAAACAACAGGTAAAAGAAAAAGAGGAAGACCCAGGGAGACACTGAGAAGAACATTAATGAGAGAGGCAAGAGCAGCAGGAATCGGCTCCCTCAATGAGATAGAACTGCTTGCACAAAACAGAGACAGATGGCGAGATTTGATAAAATATCTTTAAAAGAAAACTGCTAGAACAAAAATTCATATAGGAGAAGGTGTATCTTGGTCTACGCCCTATGGGCCGGTTACGGCTCGAAAGGTCAATAGATAGAATGACAAAAGAACAGCTGGAATATATTGTAACAACTGAGAAAATTGAGGGACGAAGAGATAGAGGGAACAAAGAGAAAAGATACCAGACATCTTAAGAGAGAGGCTTGGCAGAAGGTCAACAGCAGAAATGATAAATAACTGTCGTGATCGAAAGTTGTGGAAAGACATGATTACCTACGCCAGCAGGCCCGGTACTTGATGATGATGATGATGATAATCAATAGAAGAATGTGGTCATATGTTGACCTGTGATGAGAAGAGACAACAAGAGAAGAAGGTGGTCATAAGTTGACCTGTGATGAGAAGAGACAACAAGAGAAGAAGGTGGTCATATGTTGGCCTGTGATGAGAAGAGACAATAAAAGAATCTCAAGGCAGATCCTCAAACGGGAACCAGATGGTAACTCTCCCAGAACAGATCTGTCAGGCGAGACATAATGCAGCTCCTGCGTAAGGTCTGATAGTTGAAAGATCGTTGGACACAAGAGTCTGGAATTTTGTCCCATGTGTCGTCTTCTACTCGAAAGGATGACAGGCAGGCAGGCAGACAAGCAGGCAGACTGACATAGACAGACAGACATTAAAACTGGCAGACAAGCTTGTAGACAGATAGATAGGCAGAGACAGACAGGCGGGCATTAAAGCTGGCAGGCAGACAGATAGGCAGAGACAGACACACAGGCAGGCATTAAAGCGGGCAGACAAGCTGGCAGACAAACAGACAGACGTAGACAGACAACAAGGGGGCGGGCAGGCTTGCGGATGGACGGACGGAGGAACTGACGGACGGACGGAGGGATGGACGGACGGATGGAGTGATGGAAGGATGAACGGACGGACAGATGGACGGAGGGACTAACGGACGGAAGGACGGGCGGGCGGACGGGCGGGCGGACGGGCGGGCGGACGGGCGGGAGGGAGGGGTGCTGGCTGGCTGGCTGGCTGGCTGGCAGGCAGGAATGCAGGCAGGCAGGCGCAGGCAGTCAGGCAGGCAGGCAGGCAGGCAGACAGACAGACAGACAGACAGACAGACAGACAGACAGACAGATAGACAGATAGACAGATAGATAGATAGATAGATAGATAGATAGATAGATAGATAGATAGATAGATAGATAGATAGATAGATAGATAGATAGATAGATAGATAGATAGATAGATAGATAGATAGATAGATAGATAGATAGATAGATAGATAGATAGATAGATAGATAGATAGATAGATAGATAGATTTAGCTAGTTGTCCGTTTTTTGCAACTCTCCTAAAACATGAAAGTTTAGAGGGTGGGTGTCAACTTTGATTGCCCACAATTCATCACATTTATTCATTTAACTTCCTTGGCCATTTTGTTTTCACCGCTGGGTGAATGCAGGCTCTTGTCGATCTTCATTGGTTTTGGCCACAAGTTGCATAGACAAGCTGCGTCAATCATAGCCGATTCGTCAATGTTTTAGACAGCTCATTCACAGCTATCAGTATAGGTATTTTCCCAATTCTATGACGTTTCAGTTTTGAGAGCAACGGCGAATGAAGTCAGTTTGGATATCTGTATACGTCACGATTGAGGAGTTCTAGGATTTCTATCTATCTATTCACGTTGGCTTTGAGCCGCGATAGTTCAGTGGTTAGTGAACTGGACTACAAAGGACAAGAGGTAGGGTTCGATTCCAGCCTTTAATGGGTACCGGATATTTTTGTGTGGGAAAGTAAAGCGGCACGAGCGCAATACAGACTACATTACCCCCTCCCCTACCCCTCTACCCGCCGCCCCCCTCCCCCCCCCAAAAAAAAAAATAAATAAACATATGTCGAAAGTCTATAAAATGTATGGCCACTAACACCATATTCTCTGTACGCCACTTGGCGTGACGGGGGTACTTTACTATTTTTACCACGTTGGCTTTAACTTTATAAACGGCAGTTTCTGGGTCCATATATGAGACTGAATAACATAGATTTATGTCGTAAATAGAAAAATATGCATCCATGGAATTCCAAGAGATTTGTTTAATAAACAAAAGAATTAATCAAGAAATATTTGTTTTAGAATTAAAATAAAATTCCTATTCTGTAAGAAAAGGCTATTTCTTCGTGTTCTTATTTGTATTCTACTTCGTCTTCCCTTTTCTTCTTTATGTTTTCCGTTTGCAACACAAGACGATTAAAGATGTGTTGTCTTCATGAATACAGAAATGAGAAACAAAGATGTGTTGGCTCCATGAATACAGAAATGAGAAACAAAGATGTGTTGGCTCCATGAATACAGAAATGAGAAACAAAGATGTGTTGGCTCCATGAATACAGAAATGAGAAACAAAGATGTGTTGGCTCCATGAATACAGAAATGAGAAACAAAGATGTGTTGGCTCCATGAACACAGAAATGAGAAACAAAGATGTGTTGGCTCCATGAATACAGAAATGAGAAACAAAGATGTGTTGGCTCCATGAATACAGAAATGAGAAACAAAGATGTGTTGGCTCCATGAATACAGAAATGAGAAACAAAGATGTGTTGGCTCCATGAATACAGAAATGAGAAACAAAGATGTGTTGGCTCCATGAATACAGAAATGAGAAACAAAGATGTGTTGGCTCCATGAATACAGAAATGAGAAACAAATATGTGTTGGCTCCATGAATACAGAAATGAGAAACAAAGATGTGTTGGCTCCATGAATACAGAAATGAGAAACAAAGATGTGTTGTCTTCATGAACAAAGAAATGAGAAACAAAGATGTGTTGGCTCCATGAATACAGAAATGAGAAACAAAATTGTGTTGGCTTCATGAACACAGCAGTCAGAAACAAAGATGTGTTGGCTTCATGAACACAGCAGTCAGAAACAGAGATGTGTTGATTTAATGAACACAGCAGTCAGAAACAAATATGTGTTGGCTTCATAAATACAGAAATGAGAAACAAAGATGTGTTGGCTCCATGAATACAGAAATGAGAAACAAAGATGTGTTGGCTCCATGAATACAGAAATGAGAAACAAAGATGTGTTGGCTCCATGAATACAGAAATGACAAACAAAGATGTGTTGGCTCCATGAATACAGAAATGAGAAACAAAGATGTGTTGGCTCCATGAATACAGAAATGAGAAACAAAGATGTGTTGGCTCCATGAATACAGCCGCCAGAAACAAAGATGTGTTGCCTTAATGAATACAGGGGTCAGAAACAATGATGTAATGTCTTGATAAACACAGTAGTCAAAAGCAAAGGTGTCGTGTCTTCATGAACACAGCAGTCAGAAACAAAGATGTGTTGATTTAATGAATACAGCAGTCAGAAACAAAGATGCCCTGTCTTCACGAATACAGCAGTCAGAAACAAAGATGTAGTGTCTTCATGAATACAGGAGTAGAGTGAGAAACAGCTGTCTTGGAATTCAATGAAAAGATCACTCAAAAGTAGAGATGAGGGGAGAAAAGAATATAACCTCTTCATTCACATCCATCCAAGGGATCCTACAACAACAGACCTTACAAAAACAGATCTAAAATAACAAAATCTACAACAGCAAACCCTATAACAACAGACCTTACAACATTAAACCCTACAACAACAAACCCTACAACAACAAACCCTACAACAACAAACCCTACAATAACTGACCTTAAAAGAACAAACCCGACAATAACAAGCCCTATAACAAGAAACCTTACAAAAACAGACCCTATAACAACAGACCCTACGATAACAACACCCTACAAAAACAACGGACCACACAACTACGGACCCCACAACAACGGACCACACAACAACGGACCATACAACAACGAATCATACAACAACAGACCCAACAACAATGGATAAAGCAACAGCGGACCACACAGCTGCGGACCATACAACAGCACACCACACGACGGCGGGCTATACAACAGCACACCACACGACGGCGGACCATACACCAACGGACAATGCAACAGCTGTCCATACAACAGCAGTCCTTATAACAACGGATCACACAATAGCGACCCACACAACAACGGACTACACAACAACAGGGCAAATTGAACACAGACACTTGTCTGGCGTTATACACACTAAGCAAATGTTAATACTTGAAGAAAAGGAAGACAACCTGGAGAGGAACTGTGTGCTCATAGGTGGGCCAGATGTATGGCATCCTCCTGTAAATGACCATAAACTGAGCCGTGAATAAAAATATCCTCATTCTTCTGCGTCATTGTAATTTGCATCAATTAATCTATAATTAATTACTGTTAATCACATGACACTAAAGTAACCCACATTCTATTGGAAAATACGAAATAGAGATCTTTAACGGAGCCAGTAGCAGTAGTAGCCATCGCAGTCATAGTTGACTGTAGTAGCCTCCGTCAGTCATAGTTGACTGTAGTAGCCTCCGTCAGTCATAGTTTTGACTGAGTTTTTCAGCGCGCCTAGAAATGCTTTTTTTTTCTTTTCATTCGCCCTGTATTCTCTTTTTCTATGAACCTGTCTGCTTCTTGTTTGAGGTGAACCTTTAGAGTGTGTTTCCAAAGATTGCGGTCTGCAGCTAAGTCTTCCCAGGCTACAGGGTTTATGTTTAGAGTCTTCATGCCACGTTTATACGCGTATACAAATCAAAGTTTTGGACGCCCCCTAGTCCTTTTTCCATCTGCTCGTTGTCCTTAGAGTATATTTTTTGGTATGCGGCCATCTTTCATATGATGTACGTGGCCACGCCAACGTAAACTACGTTGTTTGAGTTTAGCAGCGTGTAGATGTTCGGGAGGCCTGTGCG
The DNA here is from genome assembly GCA_032433765.1 of Megaustenia siamemsis. NCBI lineage: Eukaryota > Metazoa > Mollusca > Gastropoda > Stylommatophora > Ariophantidae > Megaustenia > Megaustenia siamemsis. Next base: position 65,965,482 of record JAVIAB010000088.1, read on the forward strand.
TGTCATGACCTCCACGTTTGTCACTTTATCCTTCCAGATACCAAAAATACAGCGCAGACATCGTATATGGAATGCCTTTAGCCATCTCTCCTGCTTTGCAGAAGATGTCCATGATTCACTGCCATACAGGAGGATACTAATGATGCAGTAGATGAGGTCATATTATTATTGTAAGACGTTCTTGATGTTCCACGAGTCGGACCTAATATTTCGATCACCAGGGGAGGGGGAGACTGGTTGGTCTTAAAGCAGAACGCTGGTCTCGAGACAGAGAGGTTGTGGGTTCAAATCCCGGCTGCACTGTTTGAGATTTTTATTTATGATTTTTCTCTGCGCCCAGGCCCGGCTTGAAACGTCAATTACTCATTGAGGGAAAAAAATATGAGTACCTCTGAAGTCGGTGTTATCTGCCTGTGCGACGAGAGGCCCTGTGCACACGGCAGCCAGGTAAAAACCGATTAACACGCAAAATTCAGTTCCTAGTCTCTAGATATTTCGCCAGAGGTGAAGGCTTGCGAATGCAAATAAAAATATAAATAATTAAAATCGATCAGTAATTGTCTTCTCCAAAATTACATTTAAGAAAGATCAATATATGTGAGATCCGATGCTTGAGAAAAGTAAACACAAGAAGAGATAGAATACCAAATGAAACCATAAGAAAAACGGTAGGAACAAAACCCTGCCAAGAATATATAGAGCAACACAACATATATGGTTTGGCCACCTGGTCAAAATGAATACTAACCAATCACCACCAAGGGCGTTCTTCTCGAGAATGCATGGGAGAAGACCAAGAGGAAGACCTAGAAGAAGATGGATAGATGTTGTGATTGAGACATGTAACAACAAAGGAAAATCACTAATTCAGACAGTTCGAGCAGCTCAAGAACGACAAATGATATAAACCACGACACCTTTTAGGTATCAGTGAAAAGAGAAAAGAAGAAGATGGATAGATGCAGTGACAGAGACATGTAACAACAAAGGAAAATCACTAATTCAGACAGTTCGAGCAGCTGAAGAACGACAAATGATATAAACCACGACACCTTTTAGGTATCAGTGAAAGAGAAAAGAAGAAGATGAATAGATGTAGTGACAGACACATGTAACAACAAAGGAAAATCACTAATTCAGACAGTTCGAGCAGCTCAAGAACGACAAATGATATAAACCACAACTCCTTTCAGGTATCAGTGAAAAAAGAAAAGAAGAAAAAAGAAGAATGTCTTGTCGGTAGACCACTAATGGGAAGTGATAGAGAAACATATGATGTGAACAATTAATTGCATGAGCTATCTTGTAATTTCACGTTTTGAGACAATCACCTGCCACTTTCTATCAGATTGGGGACAATTAATTGAGTCTTCTATTGAAAATGTTATTGGACTCAAACAGTGAGACTTCCCCACAAACCATCAGAGGGCCTCCTGACACCGGAAGTTTTGCCAATTTGTGGCCAAAATTGAAAAATTTGTTTCTTGCGTATTTGTGATTGTTTTTTTTTATTTTAATCATACCATTGAACTTGCTGTTCTTTAAGATAATAAATTATTAACGTGTTCTTTAAGATAATAAATTATTAACGTGTTCTTTAAGATAATAAATTATTAACGTGTTATTTAAAACAATCTTCTTCACCTATTCTTCTTTTTCTTCTCATCTTCTACATCTTCTTCTCTTTCTCCACTTCCTTTTCTTCATCGCCATTATCTTGACCACATACTCTTAACAACAAAACAGAATCGTTAACCGAGCTAACAGTCGAGGCAGTAATACCTCACTCGTTATTTAGGGAGCTCGTTTCTTGTTATTTGACAGCTTATATTTTCTTTTTTCTTTCACAATCTGAAAACGACGAGGAACCAAAATATGGTTTAGCCAATTTCGCCGCACCAATCTGGATTAGAACTCAATTATTGCCCAGAACGTTCTCAAATCTGTCAACCGTAAGACTGACCGACTCCAAGAGAGAGAACTATCGTCATTTACGCACCGGTGGCTGGAGAAATGAACAATTTTTACAAGCAGATCATTTACAGGGAAAAACCAACGCAATCTGTTATTGGAAATAAGGAGAAACGTTATGAGAATATGGGGAAAAACGTTATGAGAATATGGGGAAAAACGTCAGATATGTTTCACAACAGGGAAATACATGAGGCGTGTCACAAAATATTGATAAGGGATGAGGCATGCCTCAAGCGATGATAAGAAGTGATGTGTCACAAAATATGATAAAGTCATGTATGATGAGCTGGGGGAAAAATATCATACAAAAAGTTTGATTGCAATATGGATCCAGTGCACTTTTCGCAAAATGCACAAAATAGTGCACTGAAATGCACTCTTTAATGAAAGTTGAAGAAGAACCTAACGTTAATTACCAAATTTAAAAAAGACAATACAAAATGGAACGAAATATATTATATGAGGGGGGAGGGGGGAATAACTTTATACATATTTCAGAATGGGAAAGTGATATTAACTATGTTACATTGTGGGAAAATGGACATTATGTATGTTACAATGTGGGAAAAGGAACATTAACTATGTTACAACGTGGAGGAAAATGGCATTGAGCGTGTTACAAAAAGGGGGGGGGGGGGATGACGTTGAGTATGTTATAACGTGGGATAAATGACATTAAGTATGTTACAACGTAGGAAAAATGACGCTGAGTATGTTACAACGTGGGTGAAAATGACGTTGAGTATGTTACAACGTGGGGGAAAATAACGCTATGTATGTTACAAAGTGCGGAAAATAACGCTGAGTGTGTATCAACGTGGGAAAAATGACGTTGAGTATGTTACAACGTGGGGGAAAATAACGTTATGTATGTTACAAAGTGCGGAAAATAACGCTGAGTGTGTATCAACGTGGGAAAAATGACGCTGAGTATGTTACAACGTGGGTGAAAATGACGTTGAGTATGTTACAACGTGGGTGAAAATGACGTTGAGTATGTTACAAGTTGGGGGAAAATAACGTTATGTATGTTACAAAGTGCGAAAAATAACGTTGAGTGTGTATCAACGTGGGAAAAATGACATTATGTTACAACGTGGGGAAAAATGACATTAAATATGTTACAAGGTGGAGAAAATGATATTAAATATGTTACAAGGTGGAGAAAATGACATTAAATATGTTACAAGGTGGAGAAAATGACGTTGAGTGTGTTACAATGTGGAGAAAATGACATTAAATATGTTACAAGGTGGAGAAAATGACATTGAGTTTGTTACAATGTGGAGAAAATGACATTAAATATGTTACAAGATGGAGACCATGACGTTGAGTGTGTTACAATGTGAAAAAAAATGACGTTAAGGGTGTTACAAATAGCAAAATGACGTTATATGTGTTACAACGTGAGAAAAATGACGGTGACTGTGGTACAAATAAGGAAATTATGTTAGGTACTACATGAGGAAAATGACGTTAATTGTGGAACAAATAAGAAAATTAGGTGTGTTACAACATGAGGAAAATGACGTTAATTGTGGAACAAATAAGAAAATTAGGTGTGTTACAACATGAGGAAAATGACGTTAATTGTGGAACAAATAAGAAAATTAGGTGTGTTACAACATAAGGAAAATGACGTTAATTGTGGAACAAATAAGAAAATTAGGTGTGTTACAACATGAGGAGAATGACGTCAAGTGTGTTGCAAATAGGAAGTGTTGTTAGGTGTGTTACAAAAGGGTAAGTGACCTTAGATGTGTTACAACCTAAGGAAAATGGCGTTAGGTGTGCTACAAAAAGGGAAATGACGGAAGGTATGTTACAACATGTGGGAAATTACGTCGTGTCGTGCAAATAAGAAAATGACGATATGTTTGTTACAAATAGGAAAAGGACGCTTGTGCGCTACAAAAAGTGACGTTAGGTGTGTTACAACGTGGGGGAAATGACGTCACGTGTGGTACAAATAAGTTAATGACGATATCTTTGTTACAAATAGCAAAAGGACGTTAGTGTGCTAAAAAAATGACGTTAGGTGTGTTACAACGTGGGTGAAATGACGTTAATTGTGTTACAGCATGAGGGAAATGACGTTAAGTGTATTACAAATAGGAAAATTGACTTAGGTGTGATACAAAAAGGAAACTGACGTTAAGTGTGTCACAGAATGGGAAAATGATATTAAGTGTTTTACAAGAAGTAAAAATGACGTTAGGTGCGTTCCAAACTTAGGGAAAATGACGTTAAGTGTGTTACAACAAGTGAACAATGACGTTAAGAGTGTAATAAAAAAGTAAAGTAACGTTAGGTGTGTTGAAAAAATGGTAAAATGACGTTAGGTGTGTTACAAATAGCAAAATGACGTTTTTTGTTTTACAAATATGTGAAAACGACATTAAGTGTGTTTAAAAATAGGAATAGTATGCCAAGTATGCTGCAAACAAGGAAGCCGCGACAGCTCTGTGGTTAGTGAACTGGACTGCAAAGCACAAGAGGTAGGGTTCGATCCCAACCGACGGCTTCCAGATTCACCAGCCTTAAATGGGTACCGGATTTTTTCTGGGAAAGTAAAGCAGCACGGACGTAATACCGACCACATTACTCCAAAATTCATGTGCCGAAGGTCTATACACATTATGGTCACTAACACCATATTCTCTATACGCCATTTGGCGTGACGGGGCACTTTACTTTCTTTTTCATGTTGCAAACATTGTAAAATGACGTTAAGTGTGTTACAAAGAGGAAAATGACGTAAGGTGTGTTACAAATAGGAAAATGACTTTAGGTGTGTTACAAATAGGAAAATGACGTTAAGTGCGTTAGAAATAGGAAAATGACGTTGAGTGCGTTAGAAATAGGAAAAGGACGTTAAGTGTGTTACCAATCGTAAAATTACGTTAAGTGCGTTAGAAATAGGAAAATGACTTTAGGTGTGTTACAAATAGGAAAATGACGTTAGGTGTGTTACAAATAGGAAAATGACTTTAGGTGTGTTACAAATAGGAAAATTACTTTAGGTGTGTTACAAATAGGAAAATGAAGTTAGGTGTGTTACAAATAGTAAAATGACGTTAGGTGTGTTACAAATAGGAAAATGACATTATATGCGTTACAAATAGGAAAATAACTTTAGGTGTGTTACAAATAGGATAATGACGTTATGTGTGTTACAAATAGTAAAATGACGTTAGGTGTGTTGCAAACATGGGAAAAATGACGTTATGTGTTTTACAACGTAAAGTTTTTAAGTTCGTCATTTCTAGTCTAATCTGTCAGGCTGTTTCCTGTCATCCGTCTGACACATTTTATCTCGTCATCTCGGTAGTGGTTTTTTTATCTATAGTTGTTCATGAACCTAGAGTCCAGACCTTACATTGGTAGCACAACGCTGGCATGAAGTTTGTGTTGAAAAGTGCCCGTTTTGCCTCTTGATTTTTTCCTTGTTGGGCAATGGTAGTGGTAACTGTGTGAAGATTTAACAAGCTTTGTTGCGGTCACGTGAAAGAGGTAGAGAGAGAGAGAGAGTTTGACTCGAACATTCCAAAAAAGTATTAAAAAAGAGCCCCCGTCACGCCAAGTGACGTATAGGGAATATGGTGTTAGTGACCATAATTTGTACAGACCTTCAGCACATGATTTTTGGGGTAATGTGGTCGGTATTACGCCCGTGCCGCTTCACTTTCCCAGAAAAAAATCCGGTACCCATTTAAGGCTAGGTGAATCCGGAAGCCGTCGGTTGTGATTGAACCCTACCCCTTGTACGTTGCAGTCCAGTTCACTAAGCACTGAGCTATCGCGGCTCCTCGAACATTCTAAAACTTGGGGTGGGTGGGGGGGGGAGCAAATTTGTCTCGGCAGCTAAACTAATTAGAAAACAGGACAAAATATAACGTTTCGACTACAGGTCTTTATCAGGGACAGAACAAAAATTAAGAATTAAACGTGGGATGCTTCTGGTTCAAAACGAAGAATAATTGACAAACAGTTTATTTTCCCTCTAGGCTGAAATTACTCAGAAGTAGAAGATAATGAAATAGTCCAATACCAGTGGATAAAGAGATACAGTGAAGACGTTGGCATTAGATAGGACACATACTGCGGTACCCAACTGTGATATATATATATATATATATATATATATATATATATATATATATATATATCATAACCAAAATATTCTTAGAGAAGACAGATGGAAGCAGAGTTGAAGATGATGGGGAAGACATAGAACGATCTTAAAAGAATGGCAAGAAACAGATCGACTTGGAAAGTGTTTTTTGAAGACCTATGCTCCACACGGAGATGAAAGGCAGAGGAAGAGGAAGAGGCAGAAGAAGTTGCAGAAGTAGAAGCAGAATAAGAGGATAGTGAAATAAGTCAGATTTTTAAAATGTTAAATTTTGAGACAAAATGTCTTCCGTCCAGTCAACAAAATATTGGCATCGTCAGACTGTCACTTAAAAAGGAAAACTCATTTTCATGTCAGTACAAACATATGTTGTTATAAAATATGTAATAAATCAAGAGAAGAAGGTGGTCATGTGTTTGTTATGTGATGAGAAGAGACAACAAAAGAAGGTGGTCATGTGATGAGAAGAGACAACAAGAGAAGGTGGTCATGTGTTTGTTATGTGATGAGAAGAGACAACAAGAGAAGGTGGTCATGTGTTTGTTATGTGATGAGAAGAGACAACAAGAGAAGGTGGTCATGTAATGAGAAGAGACAACAAGAGTATCTCAGGCAGTTCCTAAAATGGGAACCAGAGAGTAAAAGACAAAGAGGCCGACATAGAGAAACACTAAAAGGAACACTGAAGCGAGAAGCAACAACATCAGGCACCAGCTCCCTTGCCGAAGCTGAGAGGTTCGTCCAGATCGGGACCTGTGATGAGATACAATGCGGGACCTGTGATGAGATACAATGCGGGACCTGTGATGAAATACAATGCGGGACCTGTGATGAGATACAATGCGGGACCTGTGATGAGATACAATGCGGGACCTGTGATGAGATACAATGCTGGACCTGTGATGAGATACAATGCTGGACCTGTGATGAGATACAATGCGGGACCTGTGATGAGATACAATGCGGGACCTGTGATGAGATACAATGCGGGACCTGTGATGAGATACAATGCGGGACCTATAATGAGATACAATGCGGGACCTGTGATGAGATACAATGCGGGACCTATAATGAGATACAATGCGGGACCTATAATGAGATAAAATGCGGGACCTGAGATGAGATACAATGCGAGACCTGTGATGAGATACAATACGGGACCTGTGATGAGATACAATGCGGGACCTATAATGAGATACAATACGGGACCTGTGATGAGATACAATGCGGGACCTATAATGAGATACAATGCGGGACCTATAATGAGATACAATGCGGGACCTATAATGAGATACAATGCGGGACCTATAATGAGATACAATGCGGGACCTATAATGAGATACAATACGGGACCTATAATGAGATACAATGCGGGACCTATAATGAGATACAATACGGGACCTGTGATGAGATACAATGCGGGACCTGTACAAGGTAACACCTTGATAACAAAGAACATCAGAAAGAGAATCTAAACTTTCTCCCCGATGTGCCATCTTCGGCTCGAAATTACAACACATTGGTTGACAGTTTCCGATTTTCTAGCATTTTAAGTCATCACAGATCTTTATCTGAAGCCGACAGTCTTCTCTTCAGTCTCAACAAACCACCACATACCCTGCACAACAGATCTTCGTTGTTCTTATTTTAGGCAAACCCAAAATAAAAATAAAAAATATAATGATGTTCAAATTTGTTTATAAATCATTATTTCTTGAAACGTATATTCATTTCCTAATTTCTTCTGTCATTCTCTATTCATTCCTAGGTTAAGAACTTAGCCTTAAGATTCTAACTGTATTTTCACGCTAAAAAATATTTTGTTCCGCATACACATTTCTTCTTTTTAACAATTATAATCCTTATTTTTATTTTGCTTAGCTGTTTCTATCGTCTGTAAAGATTTGACATCGACAGAAATATCCCAGCATTTTTTGAAAGGATATTTCATCTGACATGTTATTCATCTTTTCATTCAGCTGAGATACTCTCTAAGGACCTTATTAGGATGTGTCCAAATGTACAGCCGCTGATTGCTTTGTCGGTTTGTAGCTAAAGAAAGGAAAGAGAGATACGGTAATGTTGATGTCATTGTTACAAGGCATATTGAAAGTCTGCGACATTGATCTATATACCTCTTCGTTTTCTTCTACATTTTTAGTTCCCAGTGGAGCATAGGTCTTCAACAAACACTTTCCAAGCCGTTCTGTTTCTTGCCATTCTTTTAAGATCATTCCATGTCTTCCCCATCATCTTCATTTCTGCTTCTCTCTGTCTTCTCCAAGAATTCATTGGTCTTCCTCTTTGTCTTTTCTCCTGGGGATTCCAAAAAAGGCCATGTTGTGTAATACTCTCAGTTGGCTTCCGCAGTGTGTGTCCTATCCAGCGCCATCGTCTTCGCTGTATCTCTTTATCCACTGGTATTTGACTGGTTCATTTCCATGACGTCGATGCCATTGTTACAAGGCATATTGAAAGTCTGCGACACTGATCTATATCTACCGCCTTCAATAGTTTGTGGGTTTTATTCATCTTATCCGATTCCTATAGGATTCAGTAAATAAGTCACGATCGAAAAAAAGTTCTTGGCAAAGTTATGGTCCAATTTATCAAATACAGATAGTGTTCTGTGGCGCTCTTGTATCGTTTGTGAAGCACTGTCACTTTGATTGAGGCACTATTGTATCACTCATAAAACGCTGTCGCATCGTTTGATGCATTGCTGTATCATTCGCGAAGCACTGTCACTTTGATTGAGGCACTGTTGTATCATTCGCGAAGCACTGTCACATCGATAGAGGCACTGTTGTATCATTCGCGAATACTGTCACATCGTTGGAAGCACTGTTATATCATTCGCGAGGACTGTCACATCGATAGAGCCCCTACTGTATCATTCGAGAGTACTGTCACATCGTTTGAAGCACTGTTATATCATTCGCGAAGCACTGTGACATCAATTGAGGCACTGTTGTATCATTCGTTAAGCACTGTGACATCGATCGAGGCACTGTTGTATCATTAACGAAACACCCTCTCGTTGATTGATGCACTTTCTAACTTTTCACAACAATCGTTTGTACTGTTTGTGATATATTATGGAATTTGTCACAGTACATTACTCGACGGTTCACGTTACAATGTCAGCACTTTAAAACGTTGTACTTTAAAATAGACGGTACTTTCTATCTCCTCTACTGCTTACCGAGCACATGGCTACATATGTAAGTTAGCAAACCCATCGGAGACACAGGAGATTAACAAGCTTCTATTTGCAAGGTGTCCTCGGTAGTCTATTTGGAAAAAAAACCACCCGACTGCGCTACCGACGTTCGGACAACCCGTGTTCGATTCCTGATGGAAACAATGTAAATTGTATTCGTGGTTGGAAAAAAAAAAACCTCCACGGTCGACCCAGCCGCTGGCAGAGATGGATACCAGGGTAGTATTCTAGGAAGGTGAGGAATGCCGTCTCTCATTGTGAGTTTCTATGCTTGAAGCCACACTATCCAGAAGTCTCCGAACACTTCTGGATAGGCGTTCGAGGGCAAATGGGTAAAAGCTCGCGTGCTAAGACGCTGATTCAAGTCTCGTACTTTACCATTACCTTTTAGCTGTTAACTTTACCTTTTACCCTTTACCTTTTCCTTTTACCGTTACCGTTTACCTTTACCTTTAACCTTTACCTTTACCATTTACCTTTACATTTTACCGTTACCATTTACCTTTTACATTTACCTTTTACTTTACCTTTACCTTTTACCTTTACCTTTGCCTTTTACCTGTATCATTTACCCTTTACCTTTTACCCTTTACCTTTTCCTTTTACCGTTACCGTTTACATTTATCTTTTACATTTACCTTTTACCTTTATCTTTTACCTTTTACCCTTTACCTTTTACTATTGCCTTTACATTTTACCTTCTACCATTACCTTTTATCTTTATCTTTTACCTTTTATCTTTACCTTTTACTTTTACCGTTACCTTTTACCTTTATCTTTACCTTTTACCTTTACTTTTACCTTTACCTTTATCTTTATCCTTACCTTTACCTTTTACCGTTACCTTTTACCGTTACCTTTTACCGTTACCGTTACCTTTTACCTTTACCTTCTGTTTGCAGACAATCAGGCTCTAATGCAAAGCAAAATAGAAGAAAACTTATAAGAACACTTAAACAAAATTAACAGCCACAGGCAACCAATGAAACAGGACAATACAATATCAACAAAAGAGAGGTCATGAAAGTCGAGAAAGAGAAACAGAATATCAACAAAACTATAAACGGCAGACAACTAAAACAAGTGGAGGAATTTAAATATCTAGAAAGTCTAGTGACAAATTACAATTCACAAACAGCAGAAATAGACTCAAGATGCAACAAAGCTTGTCAAATCATTGGACAGCTATCACCACTATTGTCCAACAAAGAAATAACTCTAGAGGCAAAACGGGCACTCTACAATACAATCTTCATCCCAACGTTGTGTAAACAATGTTGCAACCAATTTTGCGACCAATGTTGTATGGACTCTAGACTCAAAAACAATAAGAAAAATAATCACTACCGAGATGAAATGTATTAGACGAATGACAGGAAACAGCCTGAGAGATAAGGTCAAAAATGACAAATGGACATAAAAAAAGCTAAGAATTACACCACCACCCCCCCTCCCCCCTCTACCCAATATAATTTTTAAATACACAAATGATAAAATGATTTGGCCATTTGGTAAGACAGAGGAATGAAAACAAAACGAGTCTTCAATAAACGTTGCGAGAACACCAGACTCAAGGGTCGACAAAGAAAAAGATAAATTGATGGAATATTAGAAACATTAGGAAAGATAACAGAAGGAGAGGCCAACAGAAGAGCAAAAGGCCGCAAATTATATCTCACCGCGACACTGGAATGCAAATGAGGAAAGAAAGAAGATGAAAAGGAATAATAGGAAAATGAAATTTTGCCAGAACAACGCGATACATTATTTAACTGTTGACGATATTTTGTCAGAGTTTTCGCGATACATTCCCGTGTCCTTCTCGACACGCAGTGAAACTTTCGCGATACATTATTGAACAAATCGCGATACATTCATGAGCCATTCCCCCCCCCCTCTCTCTCTCTCTCTGCGATCAGGACTCAATCAGAGTAGGACTCCGGACTCTCGCACGAAAACAGCTGTCTGTTTAAGCCTGTTAGATCCACTCCGATTGAATACCTGTTAAAACATTGCACTGTTTTCTGCACCAGTGGCCCAGTGCATCCGATTTCAGCCAGCATTTTGTTCAGGTTTGCTTTCCTTAGCCTTTGATTGTCCCCAATCTTCCTGCAAGGCAGCAGATGATCTTTTCTGTAGGGGGATTCTGCCCTTAGATGATCGGCCTTCCCAGGTTTACGAGCACCATCTGCCCGAGTCACTAGAGGTGACTAACACAGACATACGACTTGGAATATGAGGAAACTGCAACAAGGAACACTTTTCATGCACAGCCTCCAACTGTTCCCGCCGCCTATCCCCATATACCGGTAAGTCACGTCCTCTTGAAAATGATGATCGTCGTAGCACTTGATGATGTTAGGCCATCGTTGATGACTCCAATTCCGAACGTAGAGACACACAGTCAGACGTCAAATTTTCCCCGTCGCACATCAAACAGCAGACCGTAAGATTTGCGCACGGCCGGTTTAGGGAACCATTACGATGACGTAGCACACACCAATGTCGCCGAACAAACAATCTCGATCCCTTTAGATTTATGTCTGATTACTCAAGTGTAAGCAGCCTACGACGAATAAAACACGAAGCAAATTCCCCAAAGAGACAAATCTGCGGCTGAAGAAGTAGTTTACATTAATGTGTAACATGGAAATAACTTGCGTCAAAGAATTTCAACAACGGTCATGAACAGCACCAATGTGACGTAAAGCGCAGATCAATTCTAGACGGTGGAAGGTCTCACTCACAACACTTGATTCGTCAAAAACAGACTGTTGTCGGCCTACGACCTCGCTTTATCGACACATATGTATCAAGCATATCATCATTTTGACTTTAACGCAGAAAAGTGTAAAGAAGATCCGAAATTAATCAAACCCTGGGTGCATTTTCTGCAGCGATCGAGAGGACGTGGACTAGATCCGCCATCTTGGAGACGGAAGTCCAGAGCCGAGACACGCCGCCATGCACTGCCAAATTTTTCAAAACGGAAAACTTAACATTCTTCGGTGCGCTATTTCTACAACGACACGTCATGCCGTCTTTCCGATGTAGCAACATCGACTTCTGTACACAGAACAACGATGTACAACCTATCACCCGTATTCTAAAATATTAAATCTTAATAAAAGCCATGACGTTAATTTTTATTTACCGACATATAAGCGGTTATAAACACGGCAATCTCTCTTTTCCCTAGGATCAGAGCGTAGAGAACACAACTACGACTAATCAACGTTTATAACGCCCACTATGATTCTTTCTATTTTAATTAACCGGTTAATTGAATCTAAATCATGACTACATGTACAAGGGCTATAGAGGCGCTAGTCTGTCTTTGTTGTGTGAGCTGTGCTGTGTAGGAGGATAACCGTATTACCTGCCCCTGATTGCTGATTTAAGAGTCAGTTAAAGAGCTGGCAAAAATGTTTTACAAGTCAAAGTCAGTTCTCTTGTGTGTGTGGTGTTGTGGGGAATCAACATCTGTGCTTAAATATATCATTGCATTCATAATTACTCACGTTGTCTTTAGTAAAAAAAATAGAAAAGTATCCCCGTCACGCCATGTGGCGTATAGGGAATATGGTGTTAGTGACCATACATTTTACAGACCTTTGGCACATGATTTTTAGGGGTAATGTGGTCAGGATTACGCCCGTGCCGCTTTACTTTGCCAGAAAATAATCATTTACCCATTTAAGGCTGGGTGAACCAGGAAGCCGTCGGTTGGGATCGAACCCTACCTCTTGAATTTTTTAGTCCAGTTCACTAACCACTGAGCTATTGCTGCTCCCTACGTTGTCTTTGGTATAAAGACACAATTTCAGCATTGTGTGATTGAGTTATTGAGTTATTGAGTTATTGAGTTATTGAGTTGTTGTGCTGCCCTTGTTATGGAATCAGAAGCATGTGAGCTGACGTCCTTCCGCCCAATGCCATGTCATGATATCTGCAGGTGTTTCTGAGTTCCCTTGTAGTTCCGTACAAGGTGTTCCATTTATCAGGTCTTTGAGGAAGTAGGGTTGCTCTGATATCAGAGAGCTTCGGACAGTCAAAAAGGTGATGTTGTACTGTTTCATGTGGGTGTTCACAGAGTGGGCATGCTGGAGTTTAGTTTCGTTGTATTCTATTGACGTGGTTGTTCAGTGGTATATGACCGGTTCTCAGTCTGAAGATCGTGGTTTGTTCTCTTCTTTTTACGTTGTTAATGTTGTCATGAGGATTTAGCCTTGACCTGTTTTTAAACATATTTTTCCCTGCTTTTCTCATGGCTCACCCATTCAGCCAATCTTCTCGACTGTTGGAGTTTATGATTTATTGGCTGTGTTTAATGAGATGTCGGTGTTAGATTATGTCTGTCTAGATCCTCTCTGAGATAATGTATCTGCCTTGTCATTTCCTGGTGTGTTGGAGTGTTCATGGATCCATCACTAGCTTTATGTCACGTGTGTTAATGAGGTTATCTATGTCTATAGTGAGCTGTGTGAGTTCTGGTTTGTTTGTGTTACTTCCTAGTGCCTGCAGAGCTGATATGGTATTAGTAAATATGGCTGTATTTATTTTCTTTGATTGGATGATATCAAGCACTGTACTCAAACGGCACACAACTGAGTTAGTGAGTTATTAAGTTATTTTCTAGTTATCATCATTGTACTCCGAACATAGGTGCTCAGTTCCCCACCTCTGCATGTCCCACAGTGTCCAACGACTGACGACTCCAGTTGGTTGATAGGTCTTTTTACACGCCCATAAATTTTCTCGTTTCTGGCTGTGCCCATCATATCTCCCATCTCTTTCATCCGAAAGAGTGACGTGGTTGCCGTCCAACCAAGTCCTGTGTCCTTCACGCAACTCGGAGGGCATTAATGACGTCCACCCATCCATTCGTTTGCCGTCTTCATCGACAGCACAGCAAGCGAATCTATCCGCTCTTTCATTTCTCTGTATCCCCGCATGTCCCGGGACGTAGCCAAACATGACTGCGAATCGTTCACTTCTGCAACTACTCGACCCATTGCCAGTGTACAGAGCCCGTCTCCACTTTTCTCATTTATTTCAGCATTTACACTACTGTATCATCATCAAGTACCGGGCCTGCTGGCGTAGGTGGTCGTGTCTCTCCACAACTTTCGATCTCGACAGTTATTTATCATTTCTGTTGTTGACCTTATGCCAAGCCATTCTCTTAAGTTGTCTGTTATTTTTTCTCTTTGTTTCCATCTATCTCTTCGACCCTCAATTGTCCCAGTTTTTACAATATATTCCAATTGTTCTCTTCTCATTACATAGCCCCCAAAAAATGATGATTATTTCTTCCTGATATTGGAAATTAGCTCTCTTTTTGCTTTGGCCTCTTTCAGAACGTTTTCGTTACTCTTCTTAGCTGTCCATGGTATTCTCAATATTCTTTTGTAAAACCACATATGTACAGACTCCAGTGATTTGATTTTCTTATCTGTTGTCCTATTGTCCATGATTCACATCCATATGTTAAGACTAGCTCTACATAACACTTAAGAACATTTTTTCTTGTACACTACTGTAAGCATTGTCCTTATAGCATAAACTTTACCGTGAAGCTACATATCATAGTGTAGAGTAACACAGCGTATACAAATACACTGTACTATATTATGTTATAGTATGGCACGTTATGCATGCTGTGTTCTTGTACAGTAAATTGTTGTATGGTACAAGTGTATGTGTACATGCTTCATCATATAAATCTGGGGGTTGTTGAGTCACCACTGACAAACTTCGTCAACCAGGGAGTCGTTGGGTCACCACTGACAGACTTCGTCAACCTGGGGCTTATTGAGCCATCACTGACAGACTTCTTCAACATGAGGTTATTGGGTCATCACTGACAGACTTCGTCAACCTGAGGGTTGTTGGGTCATCACTGACAGACTTCGTCAACCTGAGGGTTGTTGGGTCATCACTGATAGACTTCGTCAACCTGAGGGTTGTTGGGTCATCACTGACAGACTTCGTCAACCTGGGGGTCGTTGGGTCATCACTGACAGACTTCATCAACCGGGGGGTTGTTGAGTCATCACTGACAGACTTCGTCAACAGGATGTTGTTGAGTCATCACTAACAGACTTCATCAACCTTGGGGTTGTTGGGTCATCACTGACAGACTTCGTCAACAGGGGGGTTGTTGAGTCATCACTGACAGACTTCGTTAACCTGGAGGTTGTTGAGTAATCACTGACAGACTTCATCAACCGGGGGGGTTGTTGAGTCATCACTGACAGACTTCATCAACCTGGGATTTGTTGAGTCATCACTGACAGACTTAGTCAACAGGGGGTTGTTGGGTCATCACTAACAGACTTCATCAACCTGGGGGTTGTTGCGTCATCACTGACAGACTTCATTAACCTGGGATTTTTGTGGGTCATCACTGACAGACTTAATTAAACTGGAAGTCGTTGGGTCATCACTGACAGACTTCATTAAACTGGGGGTTGTTGGGTCACCACTGACAGACTTCATTAACCTGGGGGTTATTGGATCATCACTGACAGACTTCATTAACCTGGAAGTCGTTGGATCACCACTGACAGACTTCATTAACCTGGAAGTCGTTGGATCACCACTGACAGACTTCATTAACCTGGGGGTTGTTGGATCATCACTGGCAGACTTCATTAACCTGGAAGTCGTTGGGTCACCACTGACAGACTTCATTAACTTGGAATTCGTTGGGTCACCACTGACAGACTTCATTAACCTGGAAGTCGTTGGATCACCACTGACAGACTTCATTAACCTGGAATTCGTTGGGTCACCACTGACAGACTTCATTAACTGGAAGTCGTAGGGTCATCACTGACAGACTTCATTAACCTGGGGGTTGTTGGATCATCACTGACAGACTTCATTAACCTGGGGGTTGTTGGATCATCACTGACAGACTTCATTAACCTGGAAGTCGTTGGGTCACCACTGACAGACTCCATTAACCCGGGAGTCGTTGGGTCACCACTGACAGACTTCATTAACTTGGAAGTCGTTGGGTCACCACTGACAGACTTCATTAACCTGGAAGTCGTTGGGTTACCACTGACAGACTTCATTAACCTGGAAGTCGTTGGGTCACCACTGACAGACTTCATTAACCTGGAAGTCGTTGGGTCACCACTGACAGACTTCATTAACCTGGAAGTCGTTGGGTCACCACTGACAGACTTCATTAACCTGGAAGTCGTTGGGTCACCACTGACAGACTTCATTAACCTGGAAGTCGTTGGGTCACCACTAACAGACTTCATTAACCTGGAATTCGTTGGGTCACCACTGACAGTCTTCATTAACCTGAAATTCGTTGGGTCACCACTGACAGACTTCATTAACCTGAAATTCGTTGGGTCACCACTGACTGACTTCATTCACCTTCTCCATTTCTCACTATCTTCAGTCATTCTTTTAGTCTCTGTACATTCGAGGGCTGTCATTTTCTTAATATTATCTTCCCTTCTCTTTCTCAATCAACCTCTGCTTCTTACTCCTTCCGCAGTTCCTTGCAGCCTCAGCCTGGTCTTTGCCAGATCAGACGATCGAGATATGTTTTCTTTACGCTATATCGTGCCATGTTATGTTATGTGTTATGTTATATGTTATGTTATGTTATATGTTACATGTTATGTTATATGTTATATGTTATATGTTATGTATATGTTATATGTAATGTTATATGTTACGTTATGTTATATGTTATGTTATATGTTATGTTATATGTTATGTTATATGTTATGTTATATGTTATGTTATATGTTATGTTATATGTTATGTTATATGTTATGTTATATGTTATGTTATATGTTATGTTATATGTTATGTTATGTTATGTTATATGTTTATATGTTATGTTATGTTATGTTATATGTTATGTTATACGTTATGTTATATGTTATGTTATATGTTATGTTATATGTTGTGTTATATGTTATGTTATATGTTATGTCATATGTTATGTTATATGTTATGTTATATTTTATGTTATATGTTATGTTATGTCTTATGTTATAGTTAGTCGAAGGTCCCGGCATCACTACAATGAAGTAAAATCCATAATTGATCAACCCCTTGTGCCAGTGGAGTCATCCGAATTAACATCTCATCGAATATGCAAACAAAGAAAGGCAACTGCAGTGCCCATTCAAGCAAACACAGCACACGTCAAAAGATATAAGGCGTATCAGCACCGAACGTGATTGCAGCTGGACTGTCCTTCGTCATACAATATCACAATTCATCGGAAGAAATTTCAATATAGAATCACCATCCGAATGAAAAACACAGCTCACGTTGTGCACAGAGCGCTAAACTCAGTAGATTCGGCAGCAAGCCAGACGTGGAATATGAGGAAACTGCAACAAGGAACACTTTTCAGCCAGTACCTCAACGGTTCCTACCGTCTATCCGCCATATTGACCGGAAGTATTATGTTATATTTATTAAAAGTACTATCAGTGTGATCGTCGCCAAATAGATTTAGATTTGACTAGTAAAAGAAGAGAAACCAACTAGGGTACAGCGAACACAACTTTGTGGTATTAGATTCATCACGATGAGCAAACCATACGGGATAAAGACAATCAGTCAATGGCCTGGAGTGAGAAGGCCAGTGACTAATAATTCACTGTGTGTGTCAAGATTATTGAACCAGAACTGACAAAGATCTTAATTCAAATTCCGGTGTTGGTCGACAACAAACGTTTGGCCAGGGGAGAGAAGATTGTCAAGTAGTTCACGTGTGCAGGTAGGAAGAAGAATGTCCGGAAGTAGGAGAAGAAGGAGAAGTAGAAGAAGAAGAGGAAGATAGAATAAATCATAAGCTGTAGAAGATAAGGTGGAATGGGGGCCTTGGTTGCCTAGTTGGGAAAACCCACCCGATTCCCGTTGGAATCTGTGTCAATTGTATTCGTGGTCGACCCTACCGCTGGCAGAAATGGAGCGCCGTGAGGAATGCTGCCTCGCATCGTGAGTTTCGATGCTTGAAGCGGCACTATCCAGAAGTCTCCGAACACATCTCGATAGGCGGCTGAGCACATCACCACATATGGGTGAAAACTCGCGTACTAAGACGCCGATTCAAGTCCCGTACTTTGCCTTTACCTTCAGTAGAATAAATAAAATAATGAAAATAAAATAATGAAAATAAAATAATGAAAATAAAATAATGAAAATAAAATAAGAAGAAGATTGTATGAAAATAGTACGGTAGAAGTTCAAAACGAAGACGACGATTATACTCATGAAATAAAAGAGTAGAAAAAAAAAAAAAAAAAAAAAGTAAAGTAACCCCGTCACGCCAAGTGGCGTATAGGAAATATGGTGTTAGTGACCATAAATTTTATACACCTTCAGCACATGATTTTGGGGAAATGTGGTCGGTATTACGCCCGTGCCGCTTTATTTTCCCAGAAAAAAAAATCAGGTGCCAATTAAAGGTTGGGTGAACCGGAGCCGTCGGTTGGGCTCGAACCCTACCTTTTATCCTTTGTAGTCGAGTTCACTAACCGCTGCGCTATCGCGGCTCCTAAAATAAAAGAGTGGAAGGGGAAAAAATAAAGATCTAGAAGGAGATGAGGAAGGAAGGATAAAAAGAAGCAGAAAGAATTCATATGTGAGGAATCAAAAAATGAAGAAAATAATTATATAGATCAGCGTGGTCCAAACTACGACCCACAAGTGGCCTCTGGACTAGTCAGCAATCTTTAATAAGAGATGATAAAGCAATAAGTGATGATAAAGCAATGTTATAATTTTAGTAATATAAAAGTGAAGAACCCCGTCACGCCAAGTGATGTATAAGGAATATGGTGTTAGTGGCCATCAATTTTACAGACCTTCAGAACATGATTTTTGGGGTAATTCGGTTATTATTACGCCCGTGCCGCTTTACTTTCCCAGATAAAATTCCGGTACCCATTTAAGGTTGGGTGAACACGGAAACGTTCGATCAGGATCAAATCCGGCCTCTTGTTCTTTGTAGTCCAGCTCATTAACCTACGAGCTATCGAGGGTCTCATTTAATTTTAGAGTTCAGAATTAGAGAGATCATTGGTGCTATGTAGAACCAATCCTGACCTATGGAAGCAAATCATAGACGTAAACAAACAAATGAAAAGACGATTAGAGGCCACAGACATGGGATTTCTCAAAAGAATGTTGAAAGTTTCCTGGACAGCTAAAAAGACCAACGAGGTAATTCTCAGAGGCCAACACAAATAGGGAGTTCCTATATTTTTCGGGCATATCATGAGAGGAAGAAAGTTGGAAAACTTGGTTACAACTGACAAAATAAAAGTGAGATCGCGAACGACAAAGAGAAAAAAATACTACACAGCTTTGTGTCATAGCATGGAAAACAATCAACAATAGAATTAATAAGATGCACTGTGGATAGAATGATTGTGGAAGGACATGATCGCCTACGCTAACCAATATGACACATGATGATGATAATAATTGACAATTTTTGATATTGGGGAAAGTAAATCAATCTTTTCTGCAGGTTCTATAGTTCTCGTGATAGGCTTCGAGTATTTCATAATCATCATACGGTGCCGTCTCCAAATCGAAGGTTGGCTACCATGGAGCGCCATTCCGTTTTGTCTCTTGCTTTGATGGTGCAGGTTGTCATAGGTTGACTTTTCCATCTTTTTATGTTACTCTTCCATGTTAGTCTTGGTCTGCCTCTGCCTCTTTTACCTTGTAATTTCCCTTCCAATATTACTTTTATTAGGCTATTGTGTCTTTTAACATGCCCCCAAAAATTTCATTTTGTCTTGTTCTAATTGTGTTTAGTAGTTCTCTTTTAGTAGTTCTTTTTCAGTTGTTTTAAAACTTCATCGTTAGTTTTCTTTTCTTTTCATCCAATTCTACCTATTCTTCTATAAATCCACATTTCAAAGGCTTCAATTTAAAAGACGTGGTTTGATGGTGCAGGTTGTCAAAGGTTGACTTGTTCATCGTTTCATGTTACTCGTCCATGTTAGCCTTGGCCCGCCTCTGCCTCTTTTACCTTGTATTTTCCCTTCTAAGATTACATTTTAGTGGGCTGTTTTATAATCTTATTTGTCTTGTTTGAATATTGGAGTATTTGCTTCATGAGATGTAATAGGTGATATTACAAACGATTAGACCCGAGACACAATCGGCTTTATGGAGCGTTTCTCCAAGAAAGTCTTTAGATACGCCCAGTAACGCTATTCTCACGGGTGTGTGAATTTAGACAAAGGTGGATGTCAGTCGATTCAGGGTAGAAGGTGTGAAGTCCAAAATTGACGGGATAATCGAGCGCGGGTTGATCGGTGCGAAGGAATTTCCCCTATGGACCACATTGAAAGCTGAATCTTAAAGACTTTAGCGACAACGAGAAAGGTTGATTTGCTGCTTTTGGCAGAATTCCATTTGCTAGAACATCATCATCATCAAGTACCGGGCCTGCTGGCGTAGGTGATCATGTCTCTCCACAATTTTCGATCTCGACAGTTATTTATCATTTCTGTTGTTGATCTGCTGCCAAGTCATTCTCTTAAGCCGTCTGGTATCTTTTCTCTTTGCTTCCCCCTATATCTTCGTCCCTCAATTGCCCTAGTTGTTACAATATATTCCATCTGTTCTCTTCTCATTACATGGCCAAAAAATGATGATTGTTTCCTCCTAATATTGGAAATTAGCTCTCTTCTTACTTTGACCTCCCTCAGAACATTTTCATTGCTCTTCTTGGTTGTCCGTGGTATTCTCAATATTCTTCTGTAAAACCCACATTTCTACAGACTCCAGTGATTTTCTTGTCTGTTGTCCTATTATCCATGATTCACATACATATGTTAAGACTGGCTCTAGATAACATTTAAGAACTCTGTTTCTATTGTCACAAATGGATTGCATAGTATCTTCCTCAGCTTTTGGAACCTCATTTTTTTGCTAGAACAAAGCTATACAATTACATGGACGGACTATCTGAAGGTTTGGATTTTAACAAAAACAAAAAACTATCTTTACGACACATACTACCATTGTTAGTGTATGTAGGGGGTGGCTATACATGATATAATCTGAGGGTTGTTGTTGTTGACGGAATGCCACGAGTTGATGCGGGCAGGGTGCCCTTTGACTCATTTGATGTGGCGGGTCGTAATGGCTTTCTTTGACATTCCTGACTCTCACTGCAGAAGTTAGAGTTCGTCTATCCCAGGCTATGCTGGGAAACTACTAGTCCAGCCCAGAGATACTGCGATACTGGGTCGTCTATATCAGTAACAGCCACCACTACAGGGAACACGGCGGTCCTAGCTTCTGTTTGCCAGTCTGTTTTGACGCAGACTGTTATCGGGTGAGACCACGAGTAGGTAGAACTGCTAGGTCTTGGTCAGCTATTGGTGCACCGACTCCGCTATTACGACCGCAGGTCGCAGGCGCTTCTGCTCTCCCGAGAACGTGAGGGATAAAGGCCGCTTGGTCAATGCAGTCGCCACGACTTGTGAGACTCAAGATTTTTTGTATTTCACCACAGATAGAAAACATCCTTTCTGTCTACCGCGGGTTTCGAACTCAGTACGTCGGGTTTTCAGCCAGCGAAACAGTGGTTTTAACTGCACGACCACGCGTGGAAATCTTTGAAAAATAAGACCATCATGTTTTATGTATTCAAGGAGCGAGCAAATAAATGAAATGCTGCGGTAAAGCTGGTAGCCAGAAATCATTTTGTCAGCTGAGTGGCAGTGTTCCCTAGCGTTTGGCTTTTCGTGGCAAGGCGCTGTGCCACTGAGTACGGGTGCGATCCTGCTTTTGTCCATATATTGTTCTTTGTTTTTTTTTCTGTTGTTGATTATTTGTCATTTTTTTCCCGAGTGTTGTAAAACATACCTCTTCCTCTGAATTGATTCGCTAATTATCGTCTCGGAAGTTTCCCTATATAATAATATTCATTTATGATTATTTATCTCCGGCAAGGAATCATTAGTGCGGTGTACCGGACACTCCCACAAGTTATGGTGACAGCTTTACATAAAAGGAACACAACAAAATACTGACGTTTCGGCCTGCATGAAGCCTTCTTTATATAACGAGAACAACAACAACAAACGATGACGCACAGATAAATGCTACTCCATCTATGATGATTGGGACAGGTGTGTATTTATGTATGTGTTTATATATATATATATATATGTTTGGGGAATACCAGAAAAAAAATAATCAACAAAATTAAATTTAATGGAAGTTCTCAGACAGCCCTAATGTTAGTCTACAAGCTCACAGTTTTTAGTTAGACATTTTTTTTATGAGTTGGATCCAACGGGTTTTTCAATTTTAGCTTGAAAGTTCACAGACAGTTTTAAAGTTCAGAGCTGGAAGAGTTTAGGAGGTGAGGTTAGTACATTTTTGTCGCGCTCATCATTTATTAATAACTTACTTGTCTGCTTGTAAACTTGTGTCATTGCCTTCCATTATCTGCACAAACACACGCCCAATCCACACATATATGAATATAAGAAATAGGAAACTCCTTATACAGGACTTCGTTGGAGAAGGTAATCTGATCATCAGAAGTGACCCCCATAGAGCAAGTGTTTCGGCTCCCAATTTGTTTTCCTCAAAGAAATGAAAGGCCGAAACGCTTGCTCGACGGGGGTGACTTCTGACATGATGGGCCACGGCCCCTGCAGGTAGTTGTGGTTGTCCTGCAGGTAAGAAATGGTTGGACCACATTGATGTAGATGAAAAAGGAAGTGAAAACATGCAGTAACTTCTAGAACAGATGTTTAAATGCTGAATGACATCAAATATCACCTGCGATATTTAAACATTAACAGACTGGCTTATAAACATTGTTCTGCAGGGGAAATTAAAATGTTGTGGGCACGTCAACTGACACAGCGGGCTGGAGGGAACAACAATTGAAAGGATGGTTTCTGAGCCACGTATAAGGGGCAGACCAAGAAGAAAGTGTTTTGAAGGCATCAAAGAGACCTTGACATGAGGACAGAATAGGTGGGAGATCTGGCTAGAGGCATATATTCTTTCAGACGGGCTGTGGTGAATGCAACGTTCTGTGGAAGATCTGGCTAGAGACAGAGATTCTTTCAGACGGGCTGTGGTGAATGCAACGTTCTGTGTGAGATCTGGCTAGAGACAGAGATTCTTTCAGACGGGCTGTGGTGAATGCAACGTTCTGTGGAAGATCTGGCTAGAGACAGAGATTCTTTCAGACGGGCTGTAGTGAATTCAACGTTCTGTAAAGGACATGCGACCTGATAATGATAACTCGCAGACTTATGTTGAACAGATCATGATACGTCAAGGAGAAGACAAGAACACCGAGATCAGACGAAGAAAATAGTTTGGAAGGAGATAATGATGAAGATGAAGATAGAAATGTTGATAATGATGATTGAGAAACGCGTTCGCTGTAGCGACAAACATACATCCTGAACTACAAAGAAATCAATTTTGACATTATAGCAATTACAGCTGTTACCAGACCTTGTCGGAGTGTACGGTACCCCCCACCACTTGCTTCTTGCAACCAGCTTTACCGCAGCACTGCAATTATTTGTCTGTTCCCTGCTGGGCGTAATAGCAATCACAACATTGCGGTTTGATGGCAAGAAGTTGTTTCCATCCACGATCATTTATTTCGATATCAATCCCTCCTTTATTGCCACTATTTCTTGTTCTTTGATTTTCTAGACCAAAATGTGATCGATAAAATCACTATTGATTTGGGTAGCTTTAATGGGAGTTAATAGAAGAAGACATTATATTACGCCATAGCAAGTGTTTCCTGTTCATATTTCAGTCCCATCAATCGTGGTATAGAACATTACGCTTCAGCCTTTCAATACCCACGGGGACAAACATAACAATTTGTAAAGAAATGTGGGGCACCAATTGTTTATTTTATTTGTGGGGAAAAAAACATACAAATTTAATACCGAATTTTAAAAAACACACAAAAAGTTAACATAGGAAACATTCATGAAAACTGCAAACAATTTGCTGACAATTCTACAACCAAAATAGGAAAACATTAATATAAAGATTGGCACTGCATTTCTGAAGTAAGTTATTCAATGCTCTTTAAACGTACATCAATGAAAATCTCAAACATAATTCCAGTGATGCACTCTCAGTACGATTCTATTTTTCTTAACTTTTAAGAACTGAAATTCAAATTCACACACAATTGTATTTCCAAAAAAATTCTCTTTTAAATGAGAATGTTTGTTTTGGTAAAAATAAACAGTCTGTCTTTTTTCAGATTCTTCAGTCTCATTAAAAATATCAAACTTTTTTGCTGGAAAAATGGATCTGCCTGAAGATAGGAAATCAATAAATACAAAGTTGAGCGAATGTGCCTGAGCTTACTCTCTGTAGGGTTGTTTAACAATGACAGTTGTAGGACATCACAATCTGTGAAGCTAGACTGGAAATCCACCATTCAACCATAGATATTTTATGAACTCACTCAAACATGTTTAATGTTCTTCCTCCAGCTGCTGGACAAATGGGGTGTTCGTTTTTCTTCCTTCACTTGCTGCAAGATGGAAATGGGATGTTCGTTCTTCCTTCACTTGCTGCAAGATGGGAAATGGGATGTTCGTTCTTCTTCCTTCACTTGCTGCAAGATGGGAAATGGGCTGTTCGTTCTTCTTCCTCCAGCAGCTGGAAAGATGGGAAATGGGGTGATCGTTCTTCTTCCTCCAGCTGCTGCAAGATGGGAAATGGGGTGCTCGTTCTTCTTCCTTTACTTCTGCAAGATGGGAAATGGGGTGTTCGTTCTTCTTCCTTCACTTGCTGCAAGATGGGAAATGGGGTGTTCTATTATTTTCTTTTAATAAACTTTTCAAAACAAGTTTTCTACGAAAGTCTCCAAGTGTCAACAAATTAAAGATCGAATTTGTTTTCTACCCTACAATTTGAGCTTTAAATAATTCAGGTGAGTTATCAACAAAAATCATCAATAACTCTAGTTAAAGTGTATATGAGTTCTTTATCCTTACCCTTATCTACATATTGATTCTTAACATTTCAATTCATGAGAAAGACACAAACACACACACACAAACTCATTTCTTAACCAAAAAACTATTGCAGACAATTGCCAGTACTAGGTCAGCTCGCTTCAAAATGAAATGTCGTCATGTTCCGCCCCCAGTGCATCCAGGATGGTGGTCAATTCCCGCGCTATCTTAAATTTTAGGATCACTGTAGTGATGACGCGATATAAGTGCACGTTTCCTGGTAGCCATTTTCGTTGGCAGACGTTTCGTTTGCCAAATAACACAACACCCAATATTCTTGGAAGATATTTACTTTGAACCGGTTCTAGTTTTCTATGTTTCCATGATTCTGACCTACACAATATGATGGTTGTCACATTCCACTTCAAGATTCAAATGTTAGTCTTAGATTTGACGTTGTGTGACTCCCAGTTTTTAAGTTATTGAGTTATTTGCGGGTCATCATCATTGCACTCCGAACATGTCCATAGGTGCTCAGATCCCCTCCTCAGCAATTCCCTCAGTGTCCAGCGACTGACGACTCCAGTTCTGTGTTGGTTGATAAGTCTTCTTACACGGCCACTAAGCTTCTCATTTCTGGCTGTGCCCAACTTAACTCCCATTTCCATCATCCGAAGAAGTGACGTGGATCTGTGTTTGTTGAAGTCCTGTGCTCTTCCCACATCTCGGAGGGCATTGATGATGTCCGCCCGATCCATTGGTTGCTCATTCAAAAAGTAATTTTAATGCCATAAAAAGAACAGTCAAATTGTGTGACTCCCAGATGTTCTTAAGTGATGGACATCCTATGCTGGCTTTGATAATCTTTTTTTTTCCATTTCAGCTTCAGCGCTTCTATTTAGACATTTTCCAGCAGCCAAGAGATGATTATACCTTCGCGTGCTCTAAGATGATTCTATTGATATGATGTTCTGTGGATAGAGAATTGTGAAAGACACGATCCCTTCGTCAACCGATACGTCACATGATGATGATGTTCTTCCAGTCATCAGATTTTGTTGAGTTTAATCTTTTCTGAATTAATTTCCTTTCTACTATTTTCTCCCATGTATTTTCTTCTTGAATCTCAGTATTTTTTCCTCTTCATCATCATCGAGTGCCGTCTCCTCATCGAAGATTGGCTACCATGGAGCGCCATTCCACTCTGTCTCTTGCTTTGATGGTGCAGATTGTCATAGGTTGACTTGCCCGTTTTTTTATGTTACTCGTCCATGTTAGTCTTGGTCTGCGTCTGTCTCTTTTACCTTGTATTTCCCCTTCCAATATTACTTTTATTAGGCTGTTCTGTCTGTTAAAATGCCCGAAAATCTCATTTGTCTTGTTCTAATTGTGTTTAGTAGTTCTCTTTTCATTTTTAGTTGTTTTAAAACTTCATCGTTTGTTTTCTTTTCTTTCCAAACAAATCTACATATGCTTCTATAAATCCACATTTCAAAGGCTTCAATTTTCCGTTATGTTTTCTTGTCTAATGTCAATGTTTCTGCACCATACAGGAATATTGAGAAGATGTAACATTTTGATATTCTTAGTTTTAGCCGTGATGTTATTTGTGTTGATGTTAGTATATTTTTCATGGTATTAAAATTACTTTTTGCCATACCTATTCTTTTTTTTTCCTCTTAATCAACAGTTTTTCTCACTCACTTTCTACATTACAGCGACAAACTCTCTAATGCCCTATTCATGATAAACATGAAGTGGCTTTAAACGATTTCGACTTATCAAATTTTAAAACTGCTATCACCCTATACTATGATCATAAGCAAAGAAAATACTCAAAACCAACAAGTGGATATCAAAATTGAAGGAATAGACCTGGAAACAGTTCAGAGCTCAAACTACCTTGGACATACTATAACAAGTGATGGAAAATGTACAACTTAAATAAACAAAAGAATAGGAATGGCAAAAAGCAATTTTAGTGTCATGAAGAACATACTAACATCAAAACAAATAACACCAGGGCTAAAATTAAGAATAGCAAAATGTTATGTCCTCTCAATATTCCTGTATGCTGCAGAAACATGGACATTAGACAAGAAAACAGGACAGAGAATTGAAGCCTTTGAAATGCGAATATATAGAAGAATAGGTAGAATTGGATGGAAGGAAAAGAAAACAAACGATGAAGTCTTAAGACAACTAAAAATGAAAAGAACTACAAAGCACAGTTCAAACAAGACAAATGCGATTTTTTGGGGCATGTTAAAAGACACAGCAGCCTACTAAAAGTAATCCTGGAGGGGAAAATACAAGGTAAAAGAGGCACAGGCAGACCAAACTAACATGGACGAGTAACATCAAATGATGGACAAACCAGCCTATAACAATCTGCACCATCAAAGCAAGAGACAGAGCAGAATGGCGCTCCATGGTAGCCAACCTTCGTTGCGGAGATGGCACTCGATGATGATGATGGTCACCCTATGACCCTTAACCTCAATAGATTCTACTTGCCTACCTCTTTCCCTACCCTTTTCGTGTGGCGAAATTACAATGAAATGTCTCCAATTAGGAAATAATGACCACGGAACATGTGTGCTCCTCTACCCTTCCAAACATCTTGTAATGAATTTCCCGGTTCATTATTGATGAAGACGTGATCAATTTGGCTTCTAGCTGCAACACCTGGGGAAAGCCTGGCCACTTGTGGGATATCTCTGTAACTAAATCATGTTCCACAATTGCCAGATTGTTCCCCCAAAATAGTTTGCACAATCTGCTCCGTTATTTTCCATTTATCTAAAACT
The DNA here is from genome assembly GCA_032433765.1 of Megaustenia siamemsis. Lineage (NCBI taxonomy): Eukaryota > Metazoa > Mollusca > Gastropoda > Stylommatophora > Ariophantidae > Megaustenia > Megaustenia siamemsis. Next base: position 65,993,613 of record JAVIAB010000088.1, read on the forward strand.
AAGAATAGCAAAGTGATATATCTTCTCAACATTCCAGTAAGGTGAAGAAGCATGGACATTAGACAGGAAAACATAACAGAAAACTGAAAATCTTTGAAATGTGGATTTATAGAAGAATATGAAGAATTGGATGAAAAAAAAACAGAAAACAAAAGATGAAGTAAAACAACTAAAAATGTAGTAAAGTGAACTACTAAACACAAATGAAACAAAACAAGACAATTGAGATTTTAGTGGCATGTTAAAAGACACAGAAGCTTACTAAAGTAATCTTGGAAAGGGAAATACAAGCTAATAGAAGCAGAGGCAGACCAAGACTAACGTGGACAAGTAACATTAAAAGATGGACAAGTCAGAAAAAGATGAATACACAGAGAATCAGTGAATGGACTCTGATAAAAGAAGCAAAATTGGCAGGCATAGACTCATTAGATAAGATGGAACATCTCGCCTAGAATAGAGGTCTTCTTTTTTTCATCTCCTTCTTCTACCTTTTAGCTTCCTGTGGAGCAGAGGTCTTCAAGAAACACCTTCCAAGTCCTTCTGTTTCTTGCCATTCTTTTAAGATCATTCCATGTCTTCCCATCATCTTCATCTCTGCTTCTCGCTGTCTTCTCCAAGAATTCATTGGTCTTCCTCTTTATCTTTTCTCATGGGGATTCCAAAAAAGGGCCTGTTGTGTAATACTTTCAATCGGCTTCCACGCTGTGTGTCTTATCCAGCACCATCGTCTTCGCTGTATCTCTTTATCCACTGGTATTTGACTGGTACATTTCCATAATTCTATGTTAGTGATTTTGTCCTTTTATTCTGCGTAAGCATCCATTAATGAAAGTCTCTATCTTCATGATTGTCAATTTTATTGTTCTCCATGTTTCACAGCCATATAATAGGATTGACAACATTGGAGTTGAAAATTTTTATAGAATAGAGGTGAGTGGGGAAAAACACTACGAGTCCTATGTGACGTCAAGCGGTGCTGGAATGATCAAGATAAAGATATCCAATCAGATCGATCTATTTATTGAACTTTCGAGCCGAAGACGGCACATAGGGCAGAACCACAATCTCAAAAACAGAAACCTTGCGTGCCAAAGTGGCACATATTGCAGAGATCACTGCTTCTAAAATATATGGCCCTGTTTCCATAACAATACTTTGTTTACAATGACAGCTTGTCAAGCCATCGATCGACCTCCTTAGTCGCCTCTTACGACATGCCTGGAAGGTCACAATGACACTAAACACTATAAGCAATCAGATGGAAGCCTCTATCTATCTTTACGACACATAGTACCATTGCTGGTTTATGTCGGGGGGGGGGGGGGGGGCGCAAGGATAGAACAAGAGGGATAAAGACCGCTTGGTCAAGCAGTCGCCACGACGTGACTCAGGATTTTTATTTCAACCCCCCCCCCCCCCCCCCCGATGGAAAAAAAAAAATCATTTCTGTCTAACGCGGTCTTCGAACACCGTACGTCGGCTTTTCAGCCAGCGGAACAGTGGTTTTAGCCGCACGGCCACGCGCTCAATAAAATAAATCATCATCATTCGTCATCGAGTGCCGTCTCCGCATCGAAGGTTAGCTACCATGGAGCGCTCTTCCACTCTGTCTCTTGCTTTGATGGTGCAGATTGTCATAGGCTGACTAGTTCATCTTTTGATGTTACTCGTCCATGTTAGTCTTGGTCTGCCTCTGCCTCTTTTACCTTGTATTTTCCCTTCCAATATTACTTTTATTAGGCTGTTGTCTTTTTTAACATAACCAAAAATGTCATTTGTCTTGCTCTAATTGTGTTTAGTAGTTCTCTTTTTATTTTTTAGTAGTTTTAAAACTTCCTCGTTTGTTTTCTTTTCTTTCTATCCACTTCTACCTATTCTTCTATAAATCCACATTTCAAAGGTTTCAATTTTCCGTTCTGTTTTCTGGTCTAATGTCCATGTGTCTACACCATGCAGGAATATTGAGAAGATGTAACATTAAAATATATATATATATATATATATATATATATATATATATATATATATATATATATATATTACTATTAAAATACAAATTAAAATAAATAAAAGAGATCGAAAAGAAAAGAAATCAAACTCGATCCTTTCTAGAGCTGTACTGAAACCGGATAAACCTGGTCGAAATAAGAAAATCTCGTAGCTAACTACACACAGTAAACAGAGAATATAATCAATACTTTCATTCGAAAAATAATTCTTTAAAAACATAAATAATTCTCCGTAATCCATTTCGCTAAAATGTGACCTCATATCAACACCGGGTCAATTCGTACACATCTAAGAACCGACCCCAAGCCATCAATTACATTTATCAAAACCAACATCAGGGCTAATCGTCTTAACTGGAAAAACACACAAACAAAAGTCGCCCAAAAGCAATCGATGTGGGAACAGCAGGGTATATCATAGACTAGATTGGAGGGACTTATCGACGTCGATATAATTTGATTGATTTGTGATATCACACCACCTTGAGTGCGATCAACCACGAATTGTGTTGAAAAGTGCTGCACGCGGGCCAGGGATTTTATGAAAGGAAGTGGACTGTTATTGTAAAAAATATGAAATAGGTTTCCTTATTTTGTTTGTACGGAACGAAAGATCAAGTAAATGGGTATTTAATGTGAGAGGTTGGGTGGACACAGGAGGACTTGTGTGAAAGAGGGGATGGGGGGGGCACAGGAGGACTTGTATGAACGAGGGGATGTGGGATGCAGGAGGACTTGTATGAAAGAGGGGATGGAGGAGGCATGAGGACTTTATGAAATAGGGGATAGGGGAGGCAGGAGGACTTGTATGAAAGAAGGGATGTGGGATGCAGGAGGACTTGTATGAAAGAAGGGATGTGGGATGCAGGAGGACTTGTATGAAAGAATGGATGTGGGATGCAGGAGGACTTGTATGAAAGAAGGGATGTGGGATGCAGGAGGACTTGTATGAAAGAAGGGAAGAGAATAAACGATATATGGAACTGGCTTGTTCTAAATTGTCTTGCTTTTTCTTTCTGCTTTTTCTGATTTATGACCATCCTTTATAATTCCTCATTACCTGGTCAACCCGGTTAGCTATTTCTGGTGAATTGGTTACCTGGTTGCAGTGAAGTGGTTAGTTATTTGTAGGAAACTACCAGTTTGTGGTCAAGTGTTTACATCTCTGTAGTTAAGTGGTTAGTTGTTTGTGGTTAAATCGTTTACCTGTCTCTGGTCAAGTGGTTACAGTGTATTGGTCAGTCTTTTTTGTAGCATTCCATTTAACGCCATTTAACGCTAATTAACGTCAATTTTTTTTTTCAATTTTCTATTATAAACATTGTCATCCCCACATTTTAAATGTAAATATAATCACTATCTAAAGTACAAATCATGAAGATTGCATCACGAAAGACGATATTTAAAATAAAAAAATTATTAGCGTCCAGAAAATTTCCGAAGGCAGTGAAAATCCCCGAAACAAAATTCCTGGCAACACTAAATTGACAGTAGGAGGTAGTCTATGATGTTTGGATACGGTTAATGCACAAAATTGACTTTAATCTGCACCTTATATGGGAGCTGCGATAGCTCAGTGGTTTGCGAACTGGACTACTAAGAACAAGAGGTCGTGTTTGATATTGATCAATGGCTTCCAGGTTCATCATCATCAAGTACCGGGCTGTTGGCGTAGGTGATCATGTCTTTCCACATCTTTCGATCTCGGCAGCTATTTATCATTTCTGTTGTTGACCTTCTGTCAAGCAATTCTCTTAAGCTGTCTGGTATTTTTTTTCTTTGCTTCCCTCTATCTCTTCGTCCCTCAATTTTTCCAGTTGTTACAATATATTCCAGTTGTTCTCTTCTAATTACATGGTCAAAAAATGATGATTGTTTCTTCCTAATATTGGAAATTAGCTCTTTCTTTGCTTTGACCTCTTTCAGAACGTTTTCATTACTCTTCTTAGCTGTCCCTGATGTTCTCAACATTCTTCTGTAAAACCACATTTCTACAGACTCCAGTGAATTTCTTGTCTGTTGTCATATTGTCAATGATTCCCATCCGTATGTTAAGACTGGCTCTACATAACATTTAAGAACTATTTTTCTTGTTTCTATTGTCAAAAATGGATTGCATAGTATCTTACTCATTTTTTGGAAAGCTGCTTTTGCCTGTGCCATTCTGTATCTCACCTCTTTGTACATCTTCCGTCTGAGGTTAACAAAGTTCCCAAATATTTAAATTCATTTACCTGTTTTAATATTGTTTCACTTGTCTTTATTGTGCTCTGAGGTGATATCTTTTTCTTTGTTGTTACTATTACTTCTGTTTTTTGCTATTAAAGCATTTTTAGTTTAAATCTACGCGTATCACGCAAACCTTCTCTAGCCATTCAATTATGGTTCTATGGTTATGGAAGGCTCCGGTATCACTGCAAACGAATTAATATCCATAATTGCTCAACCGCTAGTTCCTGTGGAATCATCCAAATTAATATCTCATCCCCAAAACAAACAAAAAAGGTAGCTGCAGTCCCCATCATAGCAGTCTCAGCACACGCCAAAAGATATACGGCGAAACCGCACAGAAAATGATCACAGCCAACTGTTCCCCGTCATACAATATCATCATTCAAAATACGCAATCGGAATTTCGAAACACAATGAAAAGGGATGAAACACAACAGCTCACGGTTTGCACAGAACACTAAACTCTCTGAGCTCCTGCAACAAGCTGGACTTAGAATATGAGGAAACTGCAACAAGGAACACTTTTCAGACACAGCATTTAACGGTTCCTGCCGCCTATCCGCCATATTGACCGGAAGTTCACGTCCTCCCGAAAATGTTGATCGTCATATCATTTTTTTTTATGCACAGCGCTTGATGATGTTAGGACATCGTTTTTCTTTTTTTTTTTTTTTAAACCAAATCCGAACGTATGAAACACAGTTAATCGTCGGATTATCCTCATGGCACATCGCACAACAGGCCGTAAGTGCTCATATCTCGGCTGCAATGTGAATTTGTCCATTCAATTACTAGCAACAACACCCCCAAATTCGTATTTCCAAAAGCACTAATTGAGAAGATCTGCCCCCTTTTCAACATTCAAACGATCATCTTTCACAAAGATGCAGAGTCCACATCCGCTGCAGGTTGTCTCGTTAGACAACGTTTCTCAGACGAGACCTGGTGTTCCGCTGTTATTGAATTCTGCGTCCATAAAAGGAATCTATTTTCTGGAAATCCACGTGTCAAGTCAGATCCGCGCTACAACCACTTCCGGAATAACAAACCGGAAGTGTTGGGCACTTCCGACCTGTTGAGAACTTCAGTCGCTATTTTCTACGGCTAAATCTGAAATGATGATATCATAGTTCAGGCACTTAACTCCTTCACCGTAACATCATTGTTAACTCTTTCACCGCAACATCCTTGTTAACTCCTTCACCGTAACATCCTTGTTAACTCTTCACCGTATCATCCTTGTTAATTCCTTCACCGTAACGTCATTTTTAACTCTTCACCGTAACATCCCTGTTAACTCCTTCATCGTAACATCCTTGTGAACTCTTCACTGAAACGTCGTTGTTAATTCCTTCACCGTAAGATCATTGTTAACTGTTCACAGTAACATCCTTGTTAACTGTTCACAGAAACATCATTGTTAATTCCTTCAACGTAACATCGTTGTTAATTCCTTCACCGTAACATCCTTGTTAATTCCTTCACCGTAACATCCTTGTTAATCCCTTCACGGTAACATCCTTGTTAACTGTTCACAGAAATATCCTTATTAATTCCTTCACCGTAACATCCTTGTTAACTATTCACCGTAACATCCTTATTAATTCCTACACCGTAACATCCTTGTTAACTGTTCACAGAAACATCCTTATTAATTCCTTCACCGTAACATCCTTGTTAACTGTTCACAGAAACATCCTTATTAATTCCTTCACCGTAACATCCTTTTAACTGTTCACAGAAACATCCTTATTAATTCCTTCACCGTAACATCATTTTAACTGTTCACAGAAACATCCTTATTAATTCCTTCACCGTAACATCCTTGTTAATTCCTTCACCGTAAAATTCATATAAATTCCTTCACCGTAACATCCTTGTTAATTCCTTCACCGTAACATCCTTGTTAATTCCTTCACCGTAAAATTCTTATAAATTCCTTCACCGTAACATCCTTGTTAATTCCTTCACCGTAACATCCTTGTTAATTCCTTCACCGTAACATCCTTGTTAATTCCTTCACCGTAACATCCTTGTTAATTCCTTCACCGTAACATCCTTGTTAATTCCTTTACCGTAACATCCTTGTTAATTCCTTCACCGTAACATCCTTGTTAATTCATTCACTGTAACATCCTTGTTAATTCCTTCACCATAACATCCTTGTTAACTCCAGATTTGGTTCATATACAGAAAATATATATAATAAACATCAAATTATTTTTAGTGGTTCATCTTAAGGAGAGATGAGACAGTCAACAAACTTTCGGCAAAAACATTCATCTGGTAAAAAAAATCAAAAATATTAATACAAAAACACACACAAATGTCAGGTACTCATTTATCGCTTTCGGACTCATGCGGTGATGGAGTGTTTCTAGAACACATGAGTTTATTATGAACAGTAAACCCACTCCGTTTAGGTGAGCCCGCTCAGGTTCCAGTCCCTGCCAGAAAAAGGTAGTTTTTTTCTTGTCTGAGCAATATTCTGCAAGCCTCGTTTTCTGAAGGGCTGCATTATCAAGATGCAGTGTCTCCATGTCGATGACGGCTAGAATATCAACATATAGTCTCTACAGCTCCATGTTGATGACGGCTAGAACGTAAACATATAGTCTCTACAGCTCAATGTTGATGACGGCTAGAACATAAACATATAGTCTCTACAGCTCCATGTTAATGACGGCTAGAACATAAACATATAGTCTCTACAGCTCCATGTTGATGACGGCTAGAACATAAACATATAATCTCTACAGCTCCATGTTGATGACGGCTAGAACATAAATATATAGTCTCTACAGCTCAATGTTGATGACGGCTAGAACATAAACATATAGTCTCTACAGCTCCATGTTAATGACGGCTAGAACATAAACATATAGTCTCTACAGCTCCATGTTGATCAAGGCTAGAACATAAACATATAGTTCTACAGCTCCATGTTGATCACGGCTAGAACATAAACATATAATCTCTACAGCTCCATGTTGCTGACGGCTAGAATATCAACAGATAGTCTCTACAGCTCCATGTTGATCACGGCTAGAATATAAACATATAGTCTCTACAGCTCAATGTTGATGACGGCTATAACATAAACATATAGTTCTACAGCTCCATGTTAATGACGGCTAGAACATAAACATATAATCTCTACAGCTCCATGTTGATGACGGCTAGAACATAAACATATAATCTCTACAGCTCGATGTTGATGACGGCTAGAACATAAACATATAATCTCTACAGCTCCAAGTTGATGAAGGCTAGAACATAAACATATAATCTCTACAGCTCAATGTTGATGACGGCTAGAACATAAACATATAATCTCTACATCTCCATGTTAATGACGGCTAGAACATAAACATATAATCTCTACAGCTCCATGTTGATGACGGCAAGAACATAAACATATAATCTCTACAGCTCCATGTTGATGACGGCTAGAACATAAACATATAATCTCTATAGCTCCATGTTGATGACGGCTAGAACATAAACATATAATCTCTACATCTCCATGTTGATGACGGCTACAATATCAACATATATTCTCTACAGCCCCATGTTGATGACGGCTACTATATCAACATATATTCTCTACAGCCCCATGTTGATGACGGCTACAATATCAACATATAGTATCTACAGCTCAATGTCGATGACGGCTACTATATCAAACTGTGGTCTCTCCATGTCGGTGACGGATACAATATCATCATGTAGTCTCTCCATGTCGATGAGGGCTACAATATCATCAGGTAATCTCTCCAGGTCGATGAGGGCTACAATATCATCAGGTAATCTCTCCAGGTCGATGAGGGCTACAATATCATCACGTGGTCTCTCCATGTCGATGAGGGCTACAATATCATCATGTAGTCTCTCCATGTCGATGAGGGCTACAATATCATATGTAGTCTCTCCAGGTCGATGAGGGCTACAATAGCATCATGTAGTCTCTCCATGTCGATGAGGGCTACAATATCATCATGTGGTCTCTCCATGTCGATGAGGGCTACAATATCATTATGTAGTCTCTCCATGTCGATGACGGATACAATATCATCATGTAGTCTCTCCATGTCGATGAGGGCTACAATATCATCATGTAGTCTCTCCATGTCGATGAGGGCTACAATATCATCATGTAGTCTCTCCATGTCGATGGCGGATACAATATCATCATGTAGTCTCTCCATGTCGATGAGGGCTACAATATCATCATGTAGTTTCTCCATGTCGATGAGGGCTACAATATCATCATGTAATCTCTCCATGTCGATGCAGTCTCCAATATCATCATGTAGTCTCTCCATGTCGATGAGGGCTATAATACCATCATGTAATCTCTCCATGTCGATGAGGGCTACAATATCATCATGTAGTCTCTCCATGTCGATGCAGTCTCCAACATCATCATGTAGTCTCTCCATGTCGATGAGGGCTATAATACCATCATGTAATCTCTCCATGTCGATGAGGGCTACAACATCATCATGTAGTCTCTCCATGTCGATGAGGGCTATAATACCATCATGTAATCTCTCCATGTCGATGCAGTCTCCAACATCATCATGTAGTCTCTCCATGTCGATAAGGGCTATAATACCATCATGTAATCTCTCCATGTCGATGAGGGCTACAATATCATCATGTAGTCTCTCCATGTCGTGCGACGGCTGTTTTCCTTATGTTTTTTACGATCGTGAAGTTGTTGTTATTTAATCCAGGACACATGGTGCTAACGTTGCATATGCCAAGTATGAGAGATGGTGTTTTCCTTTTGTTGTTTCCTAACGGTTCATGTGCCAAGTATGAGAGATGGTGTTTTCCTTCTGTTGTGTCCTAACGGTTCATGTGCCAAGTATGAGAGATGGTGTTTTCCTTCCGTTGTGTCCTAACGTTTCATGTGCCAAGTATAAGAGATGGTCTTTTCCTTCTGCTGTGTCCTAACGTTTCATGTGCCAAGTATGAGAGATGGTGTTTTCCTTCTGCTGTGTCCTAACGTTTCATGTGCCAAGTATGAGAGATGGTGTTTTCCTTCTGCTGTGTCCTAACTTTTCATGTGCCAAGTATGAGAGATGGAGTTTTTCTTCTTCTGTGTCCTAACTTTCCAAATGCCAATTATGAGAGATGGTGTTTTCCTTCTGCTGTGTCCTAAAGAGGAGGGAACTGACATTTCAGCTTGCTTGCTATGCCTAAGACAATAATATGGAGATAGTGTTTTTCCCAAACACACAACCCCACCCTCCCCCTCCCCACCTCTCGGCTCCTCTTTGAAGCGTTTCGAAGGATGGACGAAGTGCGTACGTTCGGAACCAAATCTGAAATACAGGGAATGCGAGAAGATGGATAATACACAACCGACTGCCTTAGAGTCCCTCGTGATTTTCTGTTTGGGTTTACTCCCGTAGCCTTCATACTCTCCCGGGTCTTCTCACAAGGCAGTGAGCGAACTGGTCGAGAAAGCCGCTGTCGGAAATAGGCATTCGGCGGTGCTACAGTGAAGATTATGACCTATCACCGATAGCTCTGTCCCAATTGAATAAAAAAAGAACAAATATCTACTTAACAAAGAGAATTCCACCATCCACCATCCTGTCAGAAGTTAAACAACCACAACAGGCATGAACAGAACACTAAATCAAAGCAGAAAACACCGTGTGTAACCGACGTATTTCGAAACAACACACACTGTAATGGAAATCAGTCAGAGATTGCCCACTGTCCACGCACGGACGCCATCTTGAACCAGTTTCCATATATAAACAGTTTACACTTTCATTCATCCTTACTCCATCTCTCTACTCTCTCGTTAATTATTGTTCACTTGACCTATTTGCACGTTCTATCCATCCATCAATTCATCTGTACAGCCAACCTACCAACCCATCCTCCCACAAGATAATCCATTTGCTCATCCACCAATCCATGCATCCACCAATCCATGTATCCATCAATCCTTTGAATTATCGATCCACAATTCCATTTATCCAAGCACACACTAATCCACTCATTCATCAGGCCATTAATTCAACCATACTCATTCATCAATCCATTAATTCACCCATCCATTCATCCACCCATCCACTAATCCATTCATCCACTCATCCACCAATCCATTTATCCACACACACTAATGCACTCATCTATCAATTCATTCATCCACCCATCATTCTGCCCATCCACCCAAACACTAATCCACTCATCCACTTTTCCATTCTTCCACCCATCCACCAATTTATGTATCCACCCACACACTAATCCACTCATCCCCCCACCAATTCATCCGCCAATCTATATATCCATCCACACTCCAATCCACCTATTCACCAATATATTTATCCACCAACACACCAATCAACTCATCCACCAACACTCATCAAACAATCCGTTCGTTCACCCACATATCAATCCACATATCCATCAAACCATTCACACACAAATCCACTCAATCATCCATTTATTCATGCATTTACCCACCAAAACAATCCATTCATTTATCCATTTGTAAGTCTTTCCATTCATCCACTCAACAATTCATCCGCCCATCCAAATCAATCCATTTACATATCCATTCATCCATCAATCTGTTAGATTGTTTTGCACTCGCTGCTTACTACATCACTCACTCACTCACTCATTCACTCACTCACTCACTACTCTCTCACTCTCACACTCATTCATTCACTCACTCACTCTAACACTCATTCATTCAGTTATTTATTCATTCATCAACACATTCGTTTATCCATTCATTCACTCACATATTTTATTCATTAATTCATTCACTAATTCGTCTTGTTCTATCTATCTCTAGTGCTTTTTCTCGATCACACATGCTCTCCCACACTCTCTCACTGTCGCCCTCTCCACGTGACCGTACAACCATGAACTATTTATCTCCCTCCATCCAACTCCTCTACTTGCTCAATCACTCTATCTCCCTCCACCCAACTCCTCTACTTGCTCAATCACTCTATCTCCCTCCATCCAACTCCTCTACTTGCTCAATCACTCTATCTCCCTCCATCCAACTCCTCTACTTGCTCAATCACTCTATCCCCCTTAACCCCTCACATACCCCTCCCCTTTATGTATCATCATCATCATCATCATCGAGTGCCGTCTCCGCAACGAAGGTTGTCTACCATGGAGCGCCATTCCACTCTGTTTCTTGCTTTGATGGTGCAGGTTGTCATAGATTGACTTGTCCATCTTTTGATGTTACTCGTTCATCTTAGTCTCGGTCTGCCTCGGCCTCATTTACCTTGTATTTTCCCTTCCAATATTACTTTTATTAGGCTGTTGTGACTTTTAACGTGTCCCAAAAATTTCATTTGTCTTGTCTTAATTGTATTTAGTAGTTCTCTTTTAATTTTTAGTTGTTTTAAAACTTCATTGTTTGTTTTCTCTTCTTTCCATCCAATTCTACCTATTCTTCTGTAAATCCACATTTCAAAGGCTTCAGTTTTCTGTTCTGTTTTACTTGTCTAATGTCCATGTTTCTGCAACATACAGGAATATTGAGAAGATGTAATATTTTGCTATTCTTAGTTTCAGCCCTACTGTTATTTGTTTTGTTGTTAGTATATTTTTGATGGCATTAAAATTACTTGTTGTCATTCCAATTCTTTTGTTTATTTCATTTTTACATTTTCCATCCTTGGTTATAGTATGCCCAAGGTAATTGTAGCTCTGAACTGTCTCCAGATGTATTCCTTCAACTGTGATATTTATTTGTATATCTTGAGAATTTTCTTTGTTTATGATCATAGTTTTAGTCCTTTTGATATTCATATCTAGTCCATATTTTTGGCTTGTTATGTTTATCATATTATTATTATATTATATATTTACGTCTCAGAACAACCTAAACTCACACCTATACCCCCCATACTCACTCGCCTTTGCCCACATTACAGCACTCGCTACCGCCTCGACCCACGCAGTAAAAAACAGCTGCTGTATCAGACAACCTGATTCCATTCCTATTGCCTCGTCAAGTTCCATCGGTCAGACTGGGAGAGTTCATCGAGGGCAATCTCTGACTGATACCTGTGGTGTCAGTTTTTTCTGATGGAATTTTGGAGTCAGACAGTGCTGAGTTAGTGCCTCACGTGGTATTGTAATGAGTCAGTGATATGACAAGTAATATGTCGATTTAGTAATGTCGCAGTCTCTCGTATGAGTCTGAGACGGTCCAAGCAATTGTGAAAGTGGAGGTCTAGATATTGTTCCGAGCAATTATGACAGTGAAGGTCTAGATATTGTTCCGAGCAATTGTGACATTGGAGATCTAGATATTGTTCCGAGCAATTATGACAGTGAAGGTCTAGATATTGTTCCGAGCAATTGTGACAGTGGAGATCTAGATATTGTTCCGAGCAATTATGACAGTGAAGGTCTAGATATTGTTCCGAGCAATTGTGACATTGGAGATCTAGATATTGTTCCGAGCAATTATGACAGTGAAGGTCTAGATATTGTTCCGAGCAATTGTGACATTGGAGATCTAGATATTGTTCCGAGCAATTATGACAGTGAAGGTCTAGATATTGTTCCGAGCAATTGTGACAGTGGAGGTCTAGATATTGTTCAAAGCAATTGTGACAGTGGAGTTGTTCCAAGCAATTTTGACAGTGGAGGTCTAGATATTGTTCCAAGCAATTGTGACAGTGGAGGTCTAGATATTGTTCCAAGCAATTGTGACAGAGGAAGTCTAGATATTGTTCCAAGCAATTGTGACAGTGGAGGTCTAGATATTGTTCCAAGCAATTGTGACAGTGGAGGTCTAGATATTGTTCCAAGCAATTGTGACAGTGGAGATCTAGATATTGTTCCAAGCAATTGTGACAGTGGAGGTCTAGATATTGCTCCAAGCAATTGTGACAGTGGAGGTCTAGATATTGTTCCAAGTAATTGTGACAGTAGAGGTCTAGATATTGTTCCGAGCAATTGTGACAGTGGATGTCTAGATATTGTTTCAAGCAATTGTGACAGTGGAGGTCTAGATATTGTTCCAAGCAATTGTGACAGTGGAGGTCTAGATATTGTTCCAAGCAATTGTGACAGTGGAGGTCTAGATATTGTTCCAAGCAATTGTGACAGTGGAGGTCTAGATATTGTTCCAAGCAATTGTGACAGTGGAGGTCTAGATATTGTTCCCAGCAATTTTAACAACATGAAAAATATACTCACTTCAAAGCATATAACATAAGCACTACAAATATCAAAATGCTATATTTATTCAATATTCCATTATAGTGCAGAAACATGGACATTAAATAAGAAAACAGAGAAAAATAAAAGCCTTTGAAATGTGGATATATTGGAAAATGGGGAGAATTAAGTGGAAGGGAAGAAAAGACAAACAAGGAAGTTATGAATCAGCTGGAAATGGAAAAAAGAACAACTTAACACAATTAGGAAAAGACAACTGGATTTTTTTGCACTTTTGGGTCTGGTGTTCTCACAACGTTTATTGAAGGTTTGTTGTGTTTTGTTTTGATCTTTCTGCTTTATCACATGGCCAAACCATTGTATCTGTTGTCTCATGATGTATTTTATGGCGGGGCTATTCCTACTTTTTTTTTTTCTCTCAGTTCTTTATTTCTGATCTTATCTATCAGACTGTTTCATGTCATTCGTCTAACACATTTCATCTCGGTATTGTGTATTTTTCTTGTTTTTCTTGCATCTAGGGTTTAGGACTGGCATTCGTAGCACAACGTTGGGATGAAGATTTTTTTTGTCAAGTGCCCGTTTTGCCTCTTATTTCCTTGTTGGACGATAGTGGTGGTAGCTATCCGATGATTTTACAAACTTTGTTACATCTTGAGTCCATTTCTGCTACTTCCTATTTGTCGTTATGATGTAATTGCTGTCATATGTACAGTAAACTCTTTTATGTATTCCATTTGTACATCTATCTCTATCTATCGACCTATCGAGTCGTAGCCGGCACATAGGGCGTAGACCAAGATACTCCTTCTCTTATCTAAATTTTTATTCTAGCAGTTTTCAATTCTTTTAAAGATATTTTATCACATCTCACCATTTGTCTTTGTTCTGTGCAAGCAGCTTTATCTCATTGAGGGAGCCGATTCCTGCTGCTCTTGCCTCTCTCATCAATGTTCTTCACAGTTCTCTCTGGGTCGGCCTCTTTCCTCTTATCTGTTGTTTCCCATATGAGGGCTTGCTTTGCTATTCGGTTATTATCTCTTCTCATCACATGTCCAACGTATGACCATCATCTTTTCTTTATTACTGAAGATATTAGTGGATGATTGTCGATTTCTCTAATTTCCTCGTTTGTTTTGAATTCGTTCCACGTTATACCAAGTATTTTCCTTAGACATTTATTTTTGAATGCGTTCAACTTTGTACTAATTTTACACATTCTGTATCAGGTCTGGGAGCCGCGATCGCGATATCTCAGTGGTTAGTGAACTGGACTACAAAGGACAAGGGGTAGGGTTCGATCTCAACCGACGGCTTCCGGGTTCACCCAGCCTTTAATGGATACCGGATTTTTTTCTGGGTAAGTGAAGCGGCACGGGCGTAATACCGACCACATTACCAAAAAATCATGTGCCGAAGTTCTGTAAAATGCAGACTAACACCATATTCAATATAGGCCACTTGGCGTGACGGGGTACTTTATACTTTTTTTTTTTTTTGTATCAGGTCTACGTTTCATTAACAAAATCGTTTTTACGATAGCAGCTTGTTAAACCTCTGATCAACGGTTCTATACAAGCCGGAGAAAAATAATTCCTCCATTTTGGATACAACCGGAAACCTTTTGTAGATCGACAATATCAAATGCCTGTAATGCTAAATTAATCCTGACTGTTCTAATGTTATCACAATCTGGTGGTAGAAGATGGCTACTCAACAATATGGCGACTTTTAAGTCAACAGCCGTTTTGTGACAGTAAATCATAACATCAAAGTAAAATATAGAAAACATATACTGTAAACATCATCATCAAGTGCCATCCATGCTGACGTGGGTGATCATGTCTCTCCACAACTTTCGACCTCCACAGTTATTTATCATTTCTGTTGTTGACTTTCTGCCGAGCCATTCTCTTAAGCTGTCTGGTATCCTTTCTCTTTGCTTTCCTCTTTCTTTTCATCCCTTAATTTTCCCAGTTGTTACAATATATTCCAGTTGTTCTCTTCTCATTACATGGCCAAAAAAAATGATGACTGTTTCTTCCTAATATTGAAATTAACTATTTTTGTTGCTTTGGCCTCCTTCCGAACGTTTTAATTACTCTTCTTAGCTGTCCATGGTATTCTCAACATTCTTCCGTAAAACTACATTTATGCAGTCTCCAAAGATTTTCTTGTTTGTTGTCCTATTGTACATGATTCACATCCATATGTAAGACTGGCTCTACATAACATTTAAGAACTCTTTTCTTGTTTCTATTGTCAAAAATGGATTGCACAATATCTCCCTCATTTTTTGGAAAGCTACTTTTGCCTGAGCCATTCAGCATTTCACCTCAGTTGTACATCTTCCATTTGAGGTTAAAATTTCCCCCAGATATTTAAATTCATTTATCTGTTTTAATATTGTTCCACTTGTCTTTATTGAGCATTGCGGTGAAGTCTTTTTCTATGTTGCTATCATTACTTCTGTCTTTTTACTTTTAAGCTGAGTCCTTACTGAATCATACTGTAAACATATTAACTTTATTAAATATGTAAACACGTTTTCTAACATTTATGAGAAATATTACAGACAGGAAATGCTCATATATTTACGGTTAAATTGCCGTATAAAAATATATTTTAACGGAGCTAACATAAAAATACACAGACAGAAACATAAAGGGACATATAATCGTCTCTATATCGGCTAGTAAAGATGTGTCATAAACGGCTTGTATGCAGCGATCTATTCGTCTATAAAACGGCTTACAGAAAGAGACATGTTTAAGTAACGGCTTGTATAGATTGAAATAACGATTTATGAGAGTTAATAGAGAAGGAGAACGGTGGCCGGATCGATAAATTGTTGGGCTGCGAACTTGAAGAACGCGGGTTCGACTCACGGAAACTTGTATTATTATTATTGGAAATTTGTAGTAGTAGTAGTAGTAGTAGTATTTGTAGTAGTAGTAGTAGCAGTATTTGTAGTAGTAGTAGTAGTAGTAGTAGTATTTGTAGTAGTAGTAGTAGTGGATGTAGTAGTAGCAGTATTTGTAGTAGTAGTAGTAGTGGTAGCATTAGCAATATTTGTAG